>KE159292.1:261951-281733 GCA_000411055.1 Leavenworthia alabamica | reverse complement strand
AATCTTCGGAGGCGGTTCTTTATTTATAATGCCAGAAAAAGGGAGTCGGCTATAAGAGGTGGTCAAGACCACACGGATATATGTATACGTGTAAGCTTTTAATTGGTTATATATACGTGTACCCTTTTCTCGTAGTTTTTGCATGTCTATTAAGTTTATGGGCCAAACCTAAATATAGAAAAACCCAATAAATCTGGATTTGATCACATGTTCTATTCATATTCTTTTTCCAATACATACAAATATTCAACTCGGTAAAACAATCTACCATCAAGGTTGATCTCAATTTCAGATAGCTACACTTGATTTCACTCATAATCTTAGTTTTGCATTACTATTTGATTAGATTACTGATTGTGAGTAGAGAGTATATGTGTTTATATTTACAATATTAGATTCAGCTTCACCATTGCTTTGCTACGAAAGAATAAATGTTTTCAGAATGTGAAAAAAGTGAACACAAAACCATATGTGCAACTCTATTAATAGTAGCAATTTTATTGGCTTTGATTCTGGAACTTAAAGAGTAATAATACTCTAAATTTTCTACCATTTGCATAGCCAAGGAAGGTGAGACAGGTATAGAACGTTTGTTCCAAAGAAAAAAAAAAAAAAACAAACATGTGATTGTTCACAAATTTTCCTTCTGTTAAGATTTTCAACTAAAATTTTTTTTGACATCGAGGTTTCTATAGCAATGACTCCTTTCAATCAAATATCAATTCCATGTAGTAATAATGTGTGATGAAAATAAGATGAACTTTAGAAAAGAGATTAAAATGATTCCATTAGAGTGCTAATCTAAGAACTTGAAATGAAAAAAAAAAGACATTGTACAGTNGGGTTGGAGTTAGTTTATGTTGTATCTGTTGGACAATGAGGTTTCACCTCTAAGGATGAAGGCATGAAGGAGGTTTTGAGCAGCCTGGGTTTGATCAGGTGTCCCTGATATGACAATGATCCTGTCACTTGTTCCTAGAGGAGGTTCATGGACTATGACCCTCGCACCCGATATCTGATAATAAACACCAATTGGTATAAGCTATGCTTATGCGGTTTAGGTCATCCAACAAGGTGTTATTTTAACTTTATGACAAGCTATGTGATATTGTAGCTAAATATCTCAAGCCTATATGTTGGTTCCGTTTTAGAAAAAAAACACATTGTAAAACAAAATAATGGAGTTAGAAATATGGAATCCCCGTGAATTAAATCAGTTTTTTTTTGTTAGTTTATAAACATCGTTGAGGATAGCTATAGACTATTGGTAGTAGGATCGTTTGCACGATGTAAAAGATTTTACGTATGTGGATTTTGTTTTCTCATGCTTTCTTTTTACTAGCCCTAGAGTTCAAGAACTAAGAGTGGAAACTAAAACCTATGGCTGTTTTTTTGTGGAGCAAAATATCATGATCTAACTTATTTTGGATGACACTATGGGGCAAACCAAGAAAAGATTTGAAAGAAAAACTATGACTTGCCTGTCTCAGTTGCTCCAGATTGTGGCCGTGCCCTCCATACACAAAGCTCATAGCATTTTCGGGAACTCTAATCTCTACAGTTGTGTTAGTAACTACGGCAGATTTATGTCCACTGGAAAAGACCAAGCAGCATGCAAAATTAAGCAAAGATCAGAGAGCAATAATCTCACGTTACTGTCTAACAGTTCTTTTTTTACCTGCCAAGTACAAGGCCAGCCCTAGCAGAAGATAATCTGCCACTGTCATCAGATAAGCCTATTGGAGCTGCTGGTGACTGCATAAAGAGCATATATGTCAACTATAGAAATTAAATAGAAGCATAAACTGTCTTTGTTAACTTTGAGGAAGCGGCAAAAACGTTCAAAATCTGTATGTGTAGGAGCAGATGTACACCAGAAAAAAAGAGAATGGGAGAATACAAAGAGATGGAGACATACTGGGGATGCCCACAAACGAGATGGGGCCTCAGTTAAGTGACGGGAGTTATCACTGCGGTCCATGATGGGCTGCCGACCAAAATTAGGAGAATAGCCTGTTGAGTGATTTAGCCTATCAGAAAACAGGTCTTCTTGTCTCTTGTAAGGATCTGTGCCAACAGGTTTGGAATAGTTAACTGAAGGATGAGACCCACTTAAAAAGGAATCCTCAGATCTTCGGTGCTGACTTGAAGAGATGGTAGGTGGATGACTGAAGGATTGATGAGACCCAATAGACAGAGGATTATCTGACTGTCTTTGGTAGATTCTCTCTGATGTTAAGGTGGAATTGCTCTTCGATATAGGATTTTTCATTGAGTTGGAGAAAAAACTGTCTCGCAGCCTGCTTGTAATATGGAAAATTGCTTCTCTCACATTTGGAAACTCTCCTGAAATCTATTGGCCAGCAAAGAATGAGGTTACGACATACAGCTTAAGAACAATGCTGTTCACAAAAAGAAGAATAAGAAAACTGCATTATAGTGTCTACCAATCATATGAGAGATTGTCACGATCACGTTAGATCTTTTAACTAGTTAGTACCTTGTAATTGGAATACGTACCATAAACACAAGATCAACAAAAAATATAAAGTACCTGCACAACTTGATCATTCTCTGAAACACATTTTGGGTTCTGGTCAACCTTCAAAATTTGAATTCCAGCCCCAGTGGTTTTCCGCATTTCTGAAACAATAACACCTCCCTTTCCCAGCAAACAACCAATCTGACTTGTTGGGACAACAAGTCGTGTAGTGATGGATGTCCTTGGGCCATTATCCAGGATCTTTTTAGTGGCAAGCTCAACTAATCTAGAAAATACAAGCATGATAGCTTTCTGGGCTGCCGAGCTTTGACCATCAGGGTTCTACATGATGAACAAGAGAAAATTATCAAACAAGAAATTGTAAATAGATAGAATTATATAACAGATGGATTAATGAAAAAAGACCAACCTCTGCTGCAGTAACTGCAATTAAACGTTCTTCGCAGTCAGCAAGAGTCTTTCCCACATTTATGAAGGCGCCTGTTTCGCTATGAAGTGCCTTGATAACTTTACCCCCAGTCCCAATAACTCCACCAGCATTTTCAGTGGAACAAAGTAACTTAAAAACCACCTCTTGGTTCCCTACTTCCACTTCTGAGAGAGCTGGTTTCATGGTGGTAACATTAGTTATTGAAGCAGATGTAGTGATGCTGTGAGGATGACTGTTTAAAGTGGAATTATAATGTGCAAAAAAATCTGCACTTGGCCGACTAAAAGTTTCTTGTAGGATTGTTTCAATAGGCTTTCTAAAAGCATCACCTGGAAATGACTCAGAAGGCATTACCATAGCATCATGTTGAACTATCTCAGAAGGTCTATGCAAGGAATCATGAGAATCATCCACCTCCACCTCTCTAGGCTGTCGAAAAATATCTCCCCTGATAACACCAGAAGGCCTGTATAACATTTCTCTAGGACCCACATCAATATGCCTGTGTAGTGAATCTTGCCGGTCCGCATCAATATGCCTGCGTAAAGCATCTTGTCGGTCCGCCTCAAAATGCATGCGTGAAGCATCGTGCCGGTCCGCCTCAATTTGCCTGCGTAAAGTACCCTGAGGATTCACCTCGATCTGCCTATGATGCAATGTATTATGAGGAATCACATCATTAGGCCGAACTAAAGCACCGCGAGGAAACAACTCGTCTTTTCTCGCTCTATTATCGTAAGGGTTAACTTCGAAGGACCTAGGAAGAGACTCCTGAATAATTGTTTCTATGGGCCTATATGAAGATGCTTGAAACTCTTTTTCAAGGGGTTTGTTCCCGACAACCCTTATCTTGTTAACCAATTGACAATCTTGTAGGCAACGGGAGACAGATAGAAGAGCTTTCTTCACAGATATAGCATTTCCTTCAATCTGCCACATAGTTGATCACTCGATATAAGAAAGAATACAATACAATCTCCAACAAAAAGAAACATCTATAGAGTGCTAAATCAATATTCCAGCTCACATAAATCAATATTCTCCAAAAATATATTCATAAACTGACACATAAAAATGTTGCAATGACTAAACTTGAGTCCAAATCCTAAAACCCAAAAGGGGTAACTAAACTCCAAACAAAGTATAAAAGACAGAACTCAATTTAGTAAAATGTCACATTTTTGTATCAGTTTGAATTACTAAGATCAATAAAGTTATATGTAAACATAACAGAATAGGCAATAGCATGATGAACCGAAAAATCTCTAATCTCCTAACCTAGGACTTCTTAACCAACTACCATTTTAAAAAGGTTCCAAGCTCCCTGAAAACAGATTGAAAAGTCATGTTCAAGCTCAAGTAACCGAAACCTTCGTACCTCCACCATCGCATCATCATCGTCAGCACAAATCGGCAATTTCTCAGTTCGTATCGCAATTTTGCAGCCAGTTTCTTTCCTAATGCTCCCAACCATATGCCCACCTTTGCCTATCACAGCACCAGCATGGTTTGACTCAGTCAACAATCGGCAAGTTGTCGTACTACTATTATCAGCTTCCGCTGCTATAAGTTCGAAAACCCTAATCAATGCTCCTTGTGCTTTGGATACCTCAATTTCCTTATTGTCAGAATCTGCGTTTCCATTGTTATCAACACCCAATTTTAATCTAGATTTCAAATCCGCTTGTGCGATTATCGTGATGACCCGATCGGAAGACCCAAACGGAGGCTCCTCTACTCGTATTTTAGATCCGGTTGATTGTTGGAGCTGTTTGATAACGCTTCCAGATTTTCCAATCACTGCACCAACTTGTGATAAAGGACAGAGCAATCGAAACACGGCGTGTCCCACCGGCACAACAAGAGGTGCGAGCAGCTGTGTGTGATGCGTCTTTATTCTCTTAGAAGATCCGAATCCTGAACTCGGATCGACCGCTGCCGATCTCTTCTCTGTAGGATAATGAGAGTTGTTTCCCTCCATGATCTCTATCTCACTAACTCTCTGTAACCTCGCACGACGAAGAAGTTATGAGGACTCGGAAGAAAGTCTTTGACGCTAAGTTTCTAACTTGAACCGAAGAAGCGCATTAGTAACGCAGACGTAATTTTCTAATTTGACGCTAAAACAATACAATTGAAGATTATATATCATTTTTAAAAGGCCCAAGTTTTGCACTCAATTAAACAAAGATGAGAACGACACGTGTCAATCTTGATAAACCGATCAATAAGATCTAACATTGATTTATTCTTCTTTTTTTTTTCACACATGAAATTAAACTGAAGAATCGTTCAAACTTCATAGCCAGGGTTCACAGTCTGCTGCACATCTCCATAGCTTTCAAGCTCAGCAACATCCTCTAAGCTCCCAAGAAACAAAGGCAATCTCTGGTGAAGCTTCACTGGCTGTATAGAAAGTATACTTCTTTTACCATCAGAGGCTTTACCACCAGCTTGTTCCACAAGAAAAGCCAAAGGGTTTCCTTCATAAACTAACCGAAGGTGATCTCTTGGATTCATAGCCACTCCACCGTATAAGAGAGTCCTGTGAAGATCAGCCACTAGAGAACAAATGTAACGTGCTGAATATTTCTTTGGGTTTTCACCTTTGCCTTGTCTCACACTGTCAATGTACTTCCTTAAACCTTCTGGCCAATCGAAGTATCTCGCATCATTCACTGAGTATATTTGTCCTGTTGTGAATGATAAACAGAGCCACTATTAGGAATGTTGCAACTGGTCAAGTAATAATGTGCCATGGGAACCTTTTTACCTCGAGTAGGGATCTTAATGTTTTGATGGGTAAGAACAAATTCGCCTGTGGAATGATCAAGAGTGAAGGCATGTGTACCAGAGCCAAGAGTAACACAGAGTATAGTGGCTGAAGAGTAGAGCACATAACCAGAAGCTACAAGCCTGTTTCCTCTCTGTAAAGAATTGAGTTCAGCTTTTTCTTCAACTGGTAAATGATCAAGCTCAACAAGACGATTATAAATCCCGAATATAGTTCCTGTAGGTATTGAAGCATCGATGTTTCGTGACCCATCTAAAGGATCTACAACAACAACATAAGGACCATCATCTTTTATCCAAGTGGGACTATCGTTTTCTTCTGAAGCCATTACTGCTACTTTTCCTGAGTTTCTAAGAGAGGACAAGACGATATCGTTCTGCAAAAAACAAAACATGAAATTTGTAGTATTGAAATCTTTATAAAAGAGAGTAAAGAAAAACACAGACCGAGACAATATCAAGTGGCTTAGGCGCATCTCGGTCTGATCCACTAGAGGAGTTAACAGAAAGCTTTCCGAGTGAAGAGTTGAAAGGAGAAGCAACAAGAGAAGCTATTCTTTTGCAGGCATGTTGTAAGTGGTAAAGCAACACCACTAGATCATCTCCTACATTTTTCACTTCTCCTCCTCCTATCATAGAAAATTTCATAAACGATTTAAAACACACACACACTAAAATTGAAATTTCAATCAATACAGAGAACTCACTGAGAGAGTTTTCAAGACTTATCTTACTCAATTAAGCACATCTTAGATGCTAAAGTTAGGATATTTCGAATAAAGTCCAGTGAATACAAGAAAAAAACTAACTTGAATTATCGAGACATGAGCTACCCGCAAACTCAATGAGAGTACAGTATCCATCATCATTTTCTCCGGTCAAAGTCCGACCAACGGCGAATGACTTAAAGGAAGCAGACTCCCGGCGAGATGCCATCCCGAGACGGTTGGTAAAGGTGGTCGGAGGAGAGAGAACAGAAGCTGCGATTTGTCTTAGCGGGTAAAAATCAAGTCTTGGCGGGGAAATTGGTGTTGGGTACCGAGTTATGGTGAGAGATTGCATTATTTTTCTGGTTTTAGAGAATTCGCTGAACTCAATCCCATCTTAGATAGCAAATTAAGGAGATAAAGGAGAGAGGCCACTTGGCAGTTGGCATAAATTTATTAAGTTATTTTGGGAAATTGATTCCGGTTCGGTTATTAACCGGTTCGTAATCGAAGTAAAGGAGAGAGTCCACTTGGCAATTGGCGTAAACTTATTCAGTTATTCTGTTATTCATATATTCATACAAATCACTGAACAGTTCTTTCATTTAAAGGATTCACAGATTTTAAGTAAAATGCGAAATTTCATTCTTATGAAGAATTCTTGTGGAGCAATGGATCAGAGATGACTTGAGGCTTGAAGTCTGGCTTTATGTAGTTAGCCAAAAGATCAGCATAGAGTTCATATCTTGCAGTCATTCTAAATCCCCATTTGTCTTTGTATTGCCGACAGAGATTTAGATCCATGTCTGAGATCAACAAGCCATCTTTATATCTCGACAAAGATGGTGTGCAAGAAGCATCTGGTGCAGAGAAATGGCTTGACCCGTAAAAATGTCCGAAATCATTGTGTTGAGGTTGTCCATCTCCTGAAGTAAATGGATCAGGGAATACTTCAGTTCCAACTCGGTTAATAGATCCTACAAAGTAACTGTTTGCTATCGCTGCATTTCGTGCCTGAGTTTTTAAAAGAACATATTGAAATGTTAGAACCATACTATCATAGATTTGGGTTAAAAAAGGAGAATCAGAACTTAAACCTCAATAGGCCACATTGGTTCACTGAGTTCACCAACAGTTGCTGAAGGGTTGAAGACAATCTCAGCACCATTAAGACCAAAAGCTAACCAGTTTAGAGGATGGTGTCTTCCATAACATATATTGATTGCAATTTTCCCGAACACCGTCTCAAAGACAGGATGGCCTGTGTCTCCTTCCATGTAATATGTGCTCTCATTGAAATCTCCTACTCTTGGTATGTGGTTCTGCAACCAAGCAATAAAATTTAGCTGACAAGATAAAAAAGATGAAGTAACAATAGACATGTAGATGTAAAAATTTTACCTTTCGATGCTTGCCGATGATATTTCCGTTATTCCCTATAATCACAGAGGTATTCCAAAGGACTTCACCGTGATCAAGATCTCTTTCGAGAATAGGACTCACAATCACCATGTTATACTTTTTTGCAAGTTCTTGAAGAAACTTTGTCGATTCGCCATTAACAGGCTCTGCAAACTCACACCACTTCTTCTCCCTTGTGCAAAATGCAAAGGGCATAGTCCAAGCTTCCTATAGAAAAAAAATTTCCTTCGAGAAACAGTTAAACTAATAACTTAAACATAAGAGAAAGTAAATAGAGGCAAACCTGCAAGCAAAGTATGTTAACACCAGCAACACCTGCAGTTTCGATTATTGGCTTTAACTTGTCGAAAATTCCTTTCTTTTGGTCTGAGAAGGGAGCAGTGGTTGGAAGAGCAATAGAGTTTTGAATGAGACCAACTCTGACTACTCGAGGCTTTCTCATTTGCTCTGTAGCAGCTGAAAAGCTAACAGCCTAATAAAATATTTTGTACAAAGATCAAATCAAAACATATTCTCTAATTATTAAATCCAAAGATATGATCATACAGTATAAGTAAATACAGTATCAACCTGGAGATCAAAATCATATTTTGAAGAGAAGGCTTTTGCAGACTCAGGCAGAACAATCTGTTCAAGTGATCTCCCACAGTTACTTCCAAGGAGAATTCTGCTTACCTCCTGTAAATCCATTTCTTATCAATACTTAGTTTTGATCAACATAACTAAACACTTCAAACCACTATATCCATAAAATTCAATCATTCAAATTAGAGACTAATCAAGAACCCTAATATTAGGAACTAACCCACAGCAAAATTCAAAAATTCATAAGATAAAACAGATAGAGATCACCTGATAAAGCTCGGGTTTAAGATTCGTAGATAGGAGTTGATGCAGCGAATCATAGCCGCAGATCGATCCATCGGAACTTGTTACTCCGTTTTCTGAGATCATCTTATCCATTTTTCCACAAGTTTTCCTCTTTAAGATTGGATTACGAAACCAAGATGGCTATGACTTCCTTTTATTTTATGACAACATGATTAGTTCGTTTTATTACCTAACGATGTCGTTTTCATTTGCTCTGCAGTAGGCAGCCTCTGTTCTCTATAAAATTTATTCGGTATTCACACGTGAGAGCTTCATATACGTATGAACTGACATATATTTGGGCCTTCGTTGCTTCTTTTAAAGGCCCACTTCCTTTAGCACATAACATTTTTTTTTGTTCGTTTGACCGTATTTACTATTTACTATTTAACTTTAGTGGGGCCCAAAAACATAAGTTTAGGTAAACAAACACAAACATAGATTGTCCAAATCTTAAACATGCTCGAGAGTGTTTTCTAATTTGAATCAAAATAGATTGTAATGTAATTTAAATGATAATAAAATTTTGAAATTCTAACAGAGTAATTAATATTCGTAATACAAAATCAAAGGAAGAAAAAGACAAGAGTTCAAAACTTTTTCAGACATGAGAAGTTTACAAAAGAGAAGTCGTGCGGGTGGGTAATTAAGCACTTAAAATTCCCGTGCATTTTTTTAATCATCACTTATGTCCCTTTTCTTTTTCTTTTTTTCATTCTTTTACTTTTCTTTTTTCTTTTCACCCACATACCCCAATCACATAAGACTTTTATGATAATAATATTAATTGAAATAAATGAAGTCTACAGAATATGAAAAAGAAAAAAAAAAGTATGGAAGCTAAATTTGGCGTTTGTATAAGCTAAGATGCTAAAAATTGTTAATTAAAATTTAAATATAAAAAGGGTAGTTGTCTTTTATTCTTCACGCTCCTGGACAAATGTATTAGAATATAACTAAGGATGAAATAAAGCTTGAGGACACTTCACTAACTTAGCTTTCAATAAAACTAAAGAGTTAACTTGAAATATTATTTAATTAGGAAATGATTAAGGATAATAAAGCTCGACCACACACTTTCACTAACTTAGGTTTTTAATAGAAATAAGAGAAAACATATGGACTTCTACTTTAAAGAGCAATCAAGAAAGTATAAGAAAAACAATATTAATCGTAAAGTATAACCTGAAATTATGGAACATTCAAATATACCATAATTACGTATATACACGTTCGGCCCCTCTTGTCACATTTCTTTCAAGCAAAGCACAATAAATTTTGTTGCTACCGTTTTAATTATAAGATTAATTTCAAAGTAACATTAATTTGTATTAATATAATCAAAATTCCAACTGTGAATTTACTAATTTATTTCCTTATTTATGTGAAAAACAATTAATTGAGGGTATATAAAATGTTTAGATAAAATGAGAAGGTAATTTGATTATTAAAAAAAGGAAAGGGTAAAAGCGTCATTAAATCTTATTATAAACACTAGTTACTCACTCTTGTTGGTCGTTGGTCACTTTCATCTCTCTTATCCCGTTGTGTCTGCATTGATTGATTCAGCTCAACTTTAAAAAAAAAATCTCAACATTTTCTTCTGGATCTGAGCTAAAGACCATTCCTTTGTAAGGTATCAAATTCGATATTTCTCTGTTAGCATATCTTGAAACTTTTGTTAAAAAAGAATTTAAATTGTACGTGAATTGAGAAATATCTGTAAAATTAAACTCTGAATCAAACTTAGAACATTGTAACTTGCTTTTATTCTGAGTTGCAACTGTAAAATGTAATGTTGATAAGAGATGCTTCCTTTGATTGTTTACAGATACTAAGAAGAAGAAAGAGATGTGTATTGCCTTAAAGCTTTGCGCTTGAATCTATATTACCATGTGATTCTGTAAAAATCGTTTCTTTTTACCTTTTTCACCAACTCCTTCAACAGTAAAAATCCTCTTTACATTGCTTTCTTATTCATCTTCATGGGATCCCAACACTACTATGTGTATCATTGTGAACAAAGAATCAGCTAAAGACAAAAGCTTCTTCTTCTTCTCTTCTTTCATTTCATCAGAGTTATGGTTTGTCAATCACCTGGTAAGACAAGATTTAAAGCATTCAAATACGAGACAAGTGATATTAACAAACCAGCTATTGTAGTCAGAGTTATTGAATGTTATCAACCCATGGATAATTGCCAGGTTTGTATCATTAACAAACTACTCTCTTTTTTTACTGAGGTTTTGTGATTCTGAAGGGCTTTTGTGTGTGTGTTTCAGGCTGAATACTTCAGACTTCTACTCAAACCAGTTACGTAGTTTGGATTTGTGATTCTTCCTTGTATTTTCAAAATCTCTGTTTCTTTTTGTTTGGTTATTCGTCTTTCTATACAACAACAACAACAAGTATTGTATTCATTCACCTGATTGATCAACTTAAAGATCGGTATGATAATGTTCTTTCATTACTTCTTTAATATATTTGTTAACTTTTATCTTTCTTTTGCTGATTTTTGCATCTATTATGTTCTCTTGCAGTATTGTAAAACTCTAAAGTTGTGCTAAGAGGAGCATGCCTCTAGATACGAGGCAACTAGATTTGCCTCAAGCTTGCTTTAAGAATAAAGCAGCTCGATCTGTTCATCCTGTAATTCCTCTCCCTGATGTTAGGAAACTATATGCAGCTGATCTTCAGGCTTGCTGGTTGCAGCCACCACCATTACTCTGCAGTCATGATAAGGAGTCCTGTGGAAAACAATTCTCACAGTCTAACCTATGGTCTTGGTGTGCTGCTACTGCTACTACTACTCTACATGGAGCAGCATTAGAGTCTTCTCAAAAAAGACTTTTGATATTTGATCAGTCAGGAAACAAGACTCGTCTATTACAATGTCCGTTTCCTCTACAGTTTCCATCTCATAGGGATGAAGAGCCAATGAAACTCACTGCATTACACGGTTTAAAGAAAGCATTGAGGGAAGATCGTGAAGAGTTTGATGAGAGCTTTTTAAATGGAAAAGAGTCTGAAATGCATGAAGACACTGAAGAGATGAATGCATTGCTGTATTCAGATGATGATGATTATGAAAGTGATGATGAAGTAATGAGCACTGGTCACTCTCCTTATCCAATTGAACAAGTTTGCAACAAAAGGGAATTTGAAGATATCAATAGTCCTTGTAAAAGGCAGAAACTTGTGGTTAAGGACAACAACGACTCATCATCACTTGTAGGCATCACAAACCTTAACAGATGGTCCTTTCTTAAAGACAAAAAGCTCCCTGAATCAGAAAACAACTCGACCAAAGAAGACACTGGTTCTGGTCTGAGCAACGAGCAATCAAAGAAAGACAAGATCCACATAGCTATGAGAATACTCGAAAGCATAGTTCCAGATGCAAAAGGAAACGAAGCTCTCTTACTTCTAGACGAAGCAATTGATTACTTAAAGTTACTTAAACAAGACTTAATAATATCAAACAGAGGTTAAAAAGCAAAACTCAACCAGTCACGAGGCACCAATCTTGTTGAGGAACAAGAAATCTAAAGACAGATAAGATATGAAGATTCTCACGAGTCTTAAACGTGTGAAATGGTTTTTTGGATACGTATCTTCAGTAACCAGCTTTATAGCTGTATTTAGTGGACTACTTTAGTTGTCACTTTCTTCTTCTCTGTATGGAATCATAATAAATAAAAATAAAAAAGCCAAAGTCGTCATGGTCACACTCATTGATCGACAATGATTATCTTTTTTTGGCTAAGTGTGGATTGTGAAATGAAAAGGCAATATTCAAAGTCTCATCTCTAACTCGCGTGGTCTATGAATCTCTTTTACCCTAAGGTAATAAAGATGTCTCTGACTTGACCCACTCTTCCCTAAGTGGTCCATGTGTCTTTATAAGTATTTTGATGTCATATTCATAAAGTGTCTGTAATAAAGTAAACTGGTTACTTTATCTTTTTGCTTCAACTCACATATACTAGTTTTGTTTTTTCTTCTGTTGTATTTTTAAGAATGGTCAGGATAAAATCTAACGGTCAGGATCTACCTTAAGCCACCTCTCTTTCGGTTATATTTGGGCTTAATAACGGGCCTAACATGTGATAAAAGAGAAAAATAAACCCAAATATTAATAAGGAGGTCTGAGGGTAAATCAGTAATTACGTGTCTTCTGAAGGTCTTCTTTCTCTTCCGAACCAGAGCGAACTACTCTCTTTTCACTGTCGGCAAATTTCTCTAAATTGAGAGAGAGATTATTTAATGTGGGTTATAGGGGTATGCTAGCGAGATCAAAGCTCGCGATTGAGCTGAGTAGAAGATCACTGTCTTTGCTGAAAATTTCGATTCTGACATCTGGATTTTGCGGCGGCGGAGATAATGACAGAGGCTTATTGGAAAACGATTCCACCAACGAATGGGAGAAGCTTCTTAAACCATTCGATATTGATTCTCTTAGGAATTCATTTCACAAAATTACTCCTTTTCAGCTATGTAAGCTACTTGGATTACCACTCGATGTTTCTACATCAATGGAGTTATTCTCATGGACAGGTTCTCAAAAAGGTTATCGTCACTCCTTCGATGTCTACCAAATTCTTATAGCTAAACTCGGTGCTAATGGTGAGTTTAAGACTATTGATAGATTATTAATGCAAATGAAAGAAGAAGGAATCGTTTTTAGAGAATCTCTATTCATTTCGATTATGAGAGATTACGAAAAAGCTAAGCTTCCTGGACAAACAACGAGATTGATGTTAGATATGAGAAATGTGTTTTCTTGTGAACCCACTTTTAAATCTTACAATGTTGTTTTAGAGATTTTGGTTGCTGGCGATTGTTATAAAGTTGCAGCTAATGTGTTCTACGATATGCTTAGCCGAAAGATTCCTCCTACGCTTTTCACTTTTGGTGTTGTGATGAAAGCTTTTTGTGCGGTTAATGATATTGATTCAGCTCTTTCTCTGCTTAAGGACATGACAAAACATGGCTGTGTCCCTAACTCTGTGATTTACCAAACTCTTATACATTCTTTATCAAAGTGTAATAGAGTGAATGAAGCGCTTCAACTTCTTGAAGAGATGTTTCTGATGGGTTGTATTCCTGATGCTGAGACTTTTAATGATGTTATTCTTGGTCTCTGTAAGTTTGATCGGATTAACGAAGCTGCTAAAATGGTGAACAGGATGCTGATTAGAGGGTTTGCTCCTAATGATATAACTTATGGTTATTTGATGAATGGTCTTTGTAAGATTGGTCGAGTTGATGCTGCAAAGGATCTTTTTAGTAGAATTCCAAGGCCGAATCTTTTGATCTTTAATACTCTTATTCATGGGTTTGTAACTCATGGAAGATTTGACGATGCTAAAGCTGTTTTATCAGATATGGTAACGTCTTATGGCATTGTTCCTGATGTCTGCACGTTTAACTCGCTCATCTGTGGATATTGGAAGAAGGGTCTTGTAGGTTTAGCTCTCGAAGTTCTTCGCGATATTAGAAACAAAGGTTGTAAGCCTAATGTGTTCTCTTATACTATCTTTATTGATGGTTTTTGTAAATTAGGAAAGATAGATGAAGCCTACAATGTTGTGAATGAAATGTCTGCCGATGGATTGAAACTCAACACTGTTGGATTTAACTGTTTGATATCAGCATTATGCAAGGAACATCGAATACATGAGGCCATAGAGATCTTCAAAGAGATGCCAAAAAAAGGTTGTAAACCTGATGTGTATACATTTAATTCGATGATATATGGTCTCTGCGAGGTTGATGAAATAGAGCATGCCTTGTGGTTGCACAGAGATATGATATCAGAAGGTGTGGTTGCCAACACTGTTACTTACAACACTTTGATCAACACGTTTCTGAGAAGAGGTGAAGTCAAAGAAGCTCGTAAACTAGTCAATGAGATGGTTTTCCAGGGATCTCCGCTTGACGAAATAACCTACAATAGTCTGATAAAAGGACTGTGCAGAGCTGGGGAGGTTGATAAAGCAAGAAGCTTGTTTGAAAAGATGTTAAGAGACGGGCTTGTACCAAGCAACATCTCCTGCAACATACTAATAAACGGGCTCTGCAAATGCGGGATGGTGGAAGAAGCAGTTGAGTTTCAGAAAGAGATGGTTCTGAGAGGATCAACACCAGATATTGTGACATTTAACAGTTTGATAAATGGTCTGTGCAGAGCTGGTAGGATTGAAGATGGTTTGAGTATGTTGAAGAAGCTTCAGGCTGAAGGGATATCGCCTGATACGGTGACGTATAACACTTTGATGAGTTGGTTGTGTAAAAGAGGTTTTGTTTATGATGCTTGTTTGCTGTTGGATGAAGGTGTTGAAGATGGGTTTGTACCAAATGATAGAACTTGGGCAATTTTGTTGAGGAGTCTTGTTCCCCAAGAAACACTAGATAGACGAAGATTTTGATAACTTGTATTTTTATTTATTTCATCATTTAGACCAAATTATATCTTAGACAAAAACAAATAAAGTAGAATAAATCTCATATTTCATAATAGAAACAAGGGTTAGATACAACGGTCGAATGATCAGATGAGCCGAAGAAACAAAAGATAATAATATTCTGAGATGTAATAAAACGAAGAGAAAAAATGTGGAATCATCACTAAGCAAAACTCATATATATCTAAAATAAATAAATAAAATGAACTTATCATCCGCAAATCTACATAACCAAAACGGCAGCAGTTAACATGACAGCGACGGATCCAAAGACGGTGAAAGTGTTTGAAACGGCGCCACTCTGAGCAGGACCGGGAGCTTCAGTTGGTGAATCGGAAATGGAAGATGGAGTTGCAGACGGTGAATTGGAGGAAGGAGAATCAGCTCTAGGCAGCGATGGAGGCGATGCGAAAGATTCGGGAGTCAATGCAGTAGCAGGAGAAGGAGATGGAGAAGTCACTGGAGAAACTGTCGATTTCGTAGGTGAAATCCGTCTTCCTCCAACATTGGATGGAGCTGGAGCTGGAGATTGAGCTATCGTAGAAGAAATCAGAAGAGCGGCGAGTAGTAAAAACCCTAGAGATTTCGAAAAACCCATATTTTAAAGAGAATTTCTAACTTAGCTGTGGTTTTTTTTGAGTGTTTGCTTATTTTACGAAATAAGAGAAGTGTTCTCTCTTCTTATATAGAGAAGAAGTAGGGTCCACTGTTTAACGTGTTGTAAATCTCCACCGTAAACATAGAAAAAGGCAAGAACTAAAGTTACATCCAACGGATGAGATCTCATAATACAGAAAAAAAGAGAACGCCGTTACAGAGCTAACGGCTCTATGACAGCTGTGATAAGAAAATCACGAACGTACATGTGTTATTTTATCAACGCGTGAGATGTAAAAGGAAAATATGGCCAACGGTCAATTACGCGTAGATCTATAAATGGTCCACTCGGTTTCTTTTTTTTTTTGACCATTCCCTTTTTGAGTTTTTATAATTTTTTTGGTTTCCATTAAATTTTATATCTAATTAATTATCTTATGCGTATATTTTTCTGATTGTATATAATCAAAATATAAAATCATGTTTGTCTTAGTTGTAACTTAACTTAACTTTATTTCTTCCATTGAAAAAGTAACAATGAATTTTTTTAACATAAGAATTGTATTGTAATTGTAATTAATAAAAACAAAAACAAAAAAAAATAAGATAAGATTAAATTAGAACACAAACCAATCAAATCAAATATTCAGACAAATTTTGTTCTGCCGTATTAATTTCTCTCCTGCTTTCTCAAGTAATATCTATATTTCTTCATGGTTCTCAATTTTAAGACTCAGACTCGGACTCAGACTCAGTCTTCACGACAACATCACCTTTGAACTTCAAACCATACATGTGACCCATCTTGGTCTTCTTTGTCTCCAAGTATCTCTTATTCTCCTTTGTAATAAGACTCAGCAGAGGCACTCTCCCAACAATAGCTAATCCATATCCCTTTAAACCTACATACTTTGCAGGATTATTCGTCATCAGCTTCATCGTCCTCACACCTAAATCCCTCAATATCTGCATTTGAAACAAGAATTAATGAATAATTACCCAGACAAAAGTTGGCTTTGTGGATCTTGGTTTAATACATACCTGTGCACCAATTCCATACTCTCTAGAATCAACAGGAAGTCCTAATTCCTCATTAGCTTCAACTGTGTCTCGACCAGCATCTTGTAGATTGTAAGCTCGAAGCTTGTGTCCTAAACCAATCCCTCTTCCTTCATGTCCACGAAGATACACCAATACACCACGACCACTCGACTCGATCTGCTGCATCGCAAGAGCTAGCTGGTTCCCGCAATCACACCTTGCAGATCCAAATATGTCTCCTGTTAGACATTCGGAATGAACCCTTACAAGAATGTCTTCACCATCTCCAATCTCACCCTACCAATAAGTTTAGACAAAATGTGTTTTTTTTTTGCTAAATACTCGGATCCTCTGAAGCTAAATCGACAAGATATGATTGTAAACCATTGATCTAAGTCTCTAACCTTAACCATTGCTATGTGCTCTATTCCATCTATTAAGGATTTATAGCAGTAAGCTGTGAAAGGTCCCCACATTGTCGGGATTCGAGCTGCAGAAGAACGTTCAACAAGTTTATCTCTCTTCCTTCTATATCTGTAATTTAGTAATACAAAGTATTAGATCTTTAGCTTCAATAGAAGTGAAGAAATGATAAGTTCTTTACGCATTACCTGATCAAATCTGCAATGGAAACAATTTTTAAGTTATTTTCAGCTGCGAATTCACGGAGTTTTGGTAATCTAGCCATGGAACCATCATCATCAACAATTTCACATAGTACTCCAACAGGATCTAATCCAGCTAAAACAGTAAGATCAACAGATGCTTCAGTGTGTCCAGCTCTTTTCAGAACACCGCCTTCTCGATACTTCAGAGGGAATATATGACCTGGACGGTTGAAATCCTCAGGCTTTGAATCTCTTGATGCAAGAGACAATATCGTTGTTACTCTATCACGAGCTGATACTCCTGTTGATGTACCATGTTTTGCATCCTATAAAGATAACAATATGAGCAAACAAAATTAGATAATTACCACAAGGGCAAAGATTTATACTTTTTTGAAGAAGAACACCTACCACAGTCACTGTGAATGCAGTGCAGAGCTTTTCTTCATTCTCCTTCTGATTCACCATAAGAGGAAGGTGCAATCTCTCGAGATCATCGCCTTTCATGCTAACACAAACTATACCAGTTCCATGTTTCACAATAAAAGCCATAGCCTCAGGTGTTGCTAATTGAGCAGCCATAATCAAATCTCCTTCATTTTCTCTATCTTCATCATCCACAACCACCACAAGCTGCAACATTACAGTCCAAATCAATCCAAGGGAAATAAAACACAAGAAGAAATGTGGAAACTTTGATCTTCGTCACAGATGGTAAAAGAAGAAAAAAACGAACCTTCCCTTGGCGTATATCTTCAATAGCCTCAGGGATTGAAGAGAAACCTGGTGTTGGTAAATCCAACTCAAAATCATCATCTTCAGCAACAAAACCATTAGGTGGTGCAGGAGCTGAATCAGCAGCAAGTGTTCCAAGTGAAACAGAATCAGCCTGTAATGATTCTTCAGTCCGATCATCGATGAAAGAACCATTAGAGAGAGGAGTGTTTCCGTTGGTGAATGAGAGTAGATCATCTTCACTAGAGATCACTGTAGCCTTAACTTTTGTAGTGGTTTTAATCGAAAATGAAGATGTTTGGTTACATGGTAAACTAATACGGTATAGTCCATTAAACAACGTAGTAGAGCTTTGGCTTAATCTGCACAAAATCATTAAGACATTAGAACCAAGCAAGCTCTTGTTCTGTGGAAACTATAAACCTCATGATCGATTTCGAATCACAAATCCTAAAATCACAATCTTTTCGATGCCTAAATCAAATCCCCCCAAAATCAATCAACCAATTAACAAAAACGAAGAAAATGAAGAGAGAACAAAAAACTCACCTTGAGCGGGAAAGAGATAAGGTGGAAGGAGATGATAAATTGATCGAAGACATTTCTCTAAATTAATCGACGAAATCAAATAAAACCCTTATCGCAAAATCAAATATTTGATTCACGATCTCAGAAAAAATGATTCTTCGATTAATATGGGATTAGATTACAGAGGGAGGTCCCTTTAAGAAGAAGATGCGAGGAAAAGTTTGTTTTCTTTAGTGGCGGCGCAAATGAAGAAAAAGAGGAATTTGATGATGCGAAGATAAGAGGAAGACACTTGCTTGGCTATCCTCTCTTGTCTTCTCCAACCATTTCTGAATGCCTACTTTTATAGACCACTTAAGAAAAGTCTAGTCTTGTAATATTCTTCTAATTGTAATTTGCTTTCTATAACTAATTACGAAACCAAATACAAAATATTATATGACTCACTCATTCATAAACACAACAACATTTACAATACAATATTACAATATGTTACCAAGTAAAATTTGGTATAATTGTAATATAAATATTAATGCATTATTTAAGTGGCAGCCCATTTACACTAGACACCAACCGCACATTTTTTATGTTTTTTTCATCATCGGGTTTTGGTCGGATGACCCATGCAACATTGTAACATTATTAAATGATATGATATAATATAATATTACGTTTATTTATTTTTTTATTAAATGATGCAATATTTTAGTAAATGTGGATTTTGTGTATAAGCATTGTTGGGATTCTTAGGAGTCTAAAGACAATAACACGCAAGTGATGACGCCGTTGTTTCGAGTGAAACTAGTACCTACAAAACATAAAGAACAGTTTTGATTTTTTTAATGAACAACTAATCGGACAATGGTTGTTAGTTAATTTTAAATCCTAGAAAATTGAACCAAATATAATTCGGTGTAGTGGTTGACTATGATTCCGGTTCGTTTTGTCCGGTTAAGAGTAAGAACCGGATGAGTTTTAGGTTGAGTTATTAGTGTAATTTCACATATCATTGTTACTCTCCGCTCCGGCGAGAATTACACAGCGAGCGACTGACCAAAGGTCCAAAACCAAACTCTTCGCT
>KE159292.1:242890-253740 GCA_000411055.1 Leavenworthia alabamica | reverse complement strand
GGATCCGGTGTCTTCTCACCCATAGCAAACGCATCAACTCTATCTGGAGAGAGAACTCGATTAAGTCTCCTATTCCTATAATCACCCTCACGTTCCGCAATAGTCTGTCTAGGTTTAAACCCTCCATCGTCTTCTTCGCTGTGAGCACGAGCCACGTCGTTGAGAATTGACCTAGGAGCAGTGTAAGACGCGAGACGCTGAGCCACAAGCGAACCAGTGGTGTCCAGATTCGAATCATCCTCATCGTTAGGTGCAATAGAAGTCACATAGGAATCACGGTCGTTACCTCCGTACAGATCGCGATCAAAGTTCAGAGAAGTGAGAGAAGCAAGGTCTGCTTCCATCTTCCTTCTCTCCTCTTGAGTTTTAGCAATTTCTGGATCTAGATCCGCCATTATCGATACTAAACGAATCCTTCTCCAACAACAACAAAAAACAGAATCAGAAAAACAAATCGAGATACAGAAATCAATCAAATAAATAAGAGTAATGAATCGTAAATCGAAAACGAAGATTGGAAGAACTCACCGGTAATATTGAACGAGTGGAACAGAGCGCGAGAAAAAAAGAAGAAGAAAATCAGGGTTCAAGCCAGAGAAATAATAAATACGAATTAGAGATAAATTTATTTAAACCGATCAAAACCAATCGAGGGAGTCGGTTTAATTTGGGCTAATACACTTTTCTACTTGGGTTCTTCCCATTAAAAGCCCAATAGGCCTATCCGAACCCAAATACAGTATGTATGTTCTTCTACGGACCTATCCGAACCTATCAGGTTCATCATATACACAGATTTTTCCGAGTGAATCTCAACAATGAACAGTGGCATAATGAAAAATGTATAATTATTAATTATAATCATGTGATGCAAAGTACATTTTTTTCTTACCTACCTAGACATAATAAGCAATGTTGGAATCATGAGAAAACACCATCAACATACATTATTGCAAGAGCAAAAGCTTGCGAGAGGAATGGCACCAACGAACATAAGAGCCGTTGAGGTCAGGCCAGTCAGAAGAAGAGCTATGTGTGTAATGGTGAAGCCAAAGTGATAGAACTTGTTCTTGCTCCTCTTCTTTCAGTTCTGATATCATCTTCTCCAATACTTTCTCTAGCTGAGCTCGTTCAGCGCTTCTCAACACCGGTTTATCCGCTCCGTTGCTGGCTTGACACAGCAATGGAATCCACGAAATTAGCATCTTCTTCTTTATATCTCTCCATTTCTCTTTGTCCGCTTCTTCTTCTTCTTCTCTTCTCATTTCAATGTCCTTGGCTTCTTTGAACATTAAGGCTTCAGTGAAAAATGAACAAATCATTAGTACAATTACGCGGGATTTGTGGGCCCTACTTTGACCCTTCAGATCCAACACATCTCAAGTAACAGAATCAAACATTAACAAAAGACAAAATCTAGTTTTTTTTATTGTCTAGTTTTTATGTAAAGTTTAATGTGACGTAATATATATAGCTTTAAATGAAAATTATTTCTGGAAAAAGTTAGATATTTTACCACGAAAAGGAATATTCTGAACAGAAACGAGGATCATTCTGATTTTATTTTTCAAATGGAAAAAGATTTAATTTAATTCTTATTTTTCAAATGGAAAGAGATTTGAGGCGACGAATTATTTTAAAAAATAGTAATAATAATTGTAATATAGCAGGAAATGAAAAAAAATTATTACCAGAAATTTGGACCAAAGAACATTGAAGTCGTGGTTCAGACCAAAGAGCGAGCCAAGCCAAGTTAGAAGCCGAAGCCCATTTCTCAACGGCTTCATCGACGAATCCATATACCGTCATTTTCTCCGCCAACCAAAGCAGTTCCGCTGCTAGTTTCTCCGCCGTTTCCGTCGACTGATCTGCCGTCTCTTCTCCAACCCAACCGTTAAATCCATCTCCCACTGCCTTAACCGCTGCTCTAACTACCCGTTTTAATCCATGACGAACCGGTTCACCTGTATCTCTCCGGTTCCGCTCAACTGCTGTCTCTAACCGGCTTAATGTTCTATGAAACGACGCGTTTAGAACCCTACGGTTCAAATCTAACAAGGCGATTGAGTCTTCTCTTTGATTCTCGTCGATTAGTCTCTCCGCCATTGATCGAACTACTTCGTACTTTCTAGAATTTACCGGAATTTCATTCATAGCCGACAATAACTGCCAAATCGCTCTACCGATTCCTGATTCTGCGCAATCGCTGATCTCGAGCTTCTTCTCCGTCGTGAATTTGAAACCTCTCTTCGAATTAGGGTCTGCGAAAGGGACAACTGAAGGAAGAGAGCGTAAGAAGAAGAAGAAACAGGTGATGAGAAATAAACGGAGTTTCTCGAGAAGTTTAGAATTTCTGGAGATTTGGAGGAGAGCTTCATCGGCGAAAATGACGACGGCGATAATGATATCGCGGAGGAGCTGAGGAACTACAGCAGCTGATGACAGCTTCTCCATTATTTTCTTTGCGGTTACAAACTCTAAATTGATTTGTCTTCTCTCTTTTCGTTGTTTATATAACTTACACGACAGCTCTTTATGTCTTTTTATATGAGTTATTATTTCCATTTATATATACGCGCTTTTCTGTTTTTTATTTTAATTATTTTATGTCTAAGTTACACTAAATTGGTTTTTAAAGTAAAAAAATGTCAAATTATGGTCGTTTGGGGAAAAACAAACAAGGAAGTAGTTTTGCCGTTTGAATCAAATCTGAAAGCTACATGAATCCGGTTTAGGCTTTGGTCCGTTTATAGATATAATTAAATTACAATACCTTGAACAGGAAGAAAAATGATAAAAAATCTACTTACATATTCTTTCCGTTCATAATAATTAATTTTTTAATTTTTGAGTATTTTATAATATTTAATTTTTATTATTATTTAATTAAATTATAAATTCAAACAAAATTAACAAATATTAAATAAATAAATAAAAATATTAATTATTTAAAAATTTAAATAAATATATAATAAAATACAAAATTTAATTTTGTATGTAAAAAATACAAAATCAAATATCATGGAACAGAAAGAGTATATGATTGCATAATATATAATACAAATACATGTGAATTATTAGAATAATATTTATTGTTATTTAATTACCACTGTCTTTAAACTTGCCAATATATAAGAAAATTTTGGAGACCAATCTTCAAAACCAACCATGTATATTATATTTTTTTTTTTTAAACTAAACCCCTAGAGACCAATGATCATGTTAAAAAAAGGATTGAAGTTGCACAAGCTATTTTCCTATAAGCCATAGAAATCTATAGGTACATACAACTGAAAAAGACTCCAAACTAAAAAATAAAATCCACCTGCATTTACATGGACACCTAAAAGATAGTTAGAGAGATGGGTGGGTGGGTTGTTTATGTACTATCGGTTTACTCAGTTGATATGATCATCATCAAATGCAAGAGACATGAAAGCGTCATCATCCAAAAGAGAATCTATATCTAATATATCGTCTTCCTCGTTGTAATTCACAGCTTCCTCTGTTTTGTTTTCGTTCATAGCTAAGCTAGAAGAAGCCTGCTCATCAATTTACAAAAGAAGAGTCTCAAGTTTCAGTTATTGTGGAGATTTTAAATACACAAATTTGTTACCTCGTTTTCGCGGAAGCCTTCAACCACTGTCAATAGCCTACGGTATTGAGCTCTTGCCTCTGGATATTGAGCCATAGACTTCACTCTGGTTAGAGCCTTTTGAAGTCTTTCCTCGGTTTGTTTCCTTCCTTCCTTGAGAAAATCATAGTCATCTTCTTGTGGAGCAGGACATACAGGTTCTGGTGGTTTGGCGATTGTGTCACGTTTGAAACCGCGTAAGCCACTACCCTTACGCCTCCATCGCAAGATGATTTTCTCAAGTAATCCTACTGACCAAATAATGGTTCGGTATTGTTTTCGGACTTGATGTCCTCTCACATGGGCCTAAAAGGTTATTAAAGAGCAATCAGATTAAGAAAAAACTAAAAAGGGTGTATTGAACTTATGATTTGAAGAGATTTAATTTAAAATATCAAATCATGTGTTATTAAAACATATATTTTGAAATAGTTATTGAAATTCAGTGTTATTGAAACGAAGATTTTAAAAAATACCATGAAATCCACTGTTAAAAAAGTTAAAGAAGTTAAAAGCTTCATGTTCTCAAACTAGAATTAAAGAAGTTATTCAAACCTGAATCTTGACGATTCTTTGTCGAATCATAAGGAACTCTTTTCTCTTCTTCCAACCGCGATACTTTTTCTGGATTTGAACTGCAGCGGCATGATCAGCACCACTACTGTGTCCTGGTTTCTTAGTTTTTGCAGCTGCAAAAGAAACAGCTAACTCGTCGGATATATCAAGCTCGTTGTTGCCACCATGCTCAGAGAGCTGTTTCCGCTGGAAAGACTGCATTCTGAACACTTGATGAAGACGATCCGCTGCTTGTGTAGCATTTAAGACAGCGGTAAGTGAATCCTTTAAGGAAAGTGTTTCTGGTACATCACCATAACTCATAGGAGTAGCTGTACGCTCAGCTACTGTTAGAACAGCTTTTGCTCCAGATGAGTCAGCAGTACTGTTTTCCTTAGCGTCTACTGTTAGCTTTTCAAGATAGCTAGTGAGGGACGACTCTGCAAGGAAACCTGAAATTCCTCTGTGTCCGTTTGCGTAAGCCAAGTCAGCAGCTGTTTTACCCAGAGGATGTTCTGGAGATGGATCCGCCAATGCTCCAGCATCAGCACCTAGAGAGACAAGTACAGCAACAGTATCCTCCCTGAAGTTTAAAAGTACACAAAGTTAAAGAGGACTTTCAAATCCATGATGAATGATAAGACGTTTTTATATAAAGCAATAGAAGGAAGATAAGCCTAGGCTACTTGCCTGCCACTGAATGCAGCCCAATGAAGAGCAGACCATCCATTTGCATCGCGGAAGTTGATACTAACTCCTGCTGCTAAAATTGGCTTTATAGCCCAATCATATCCAAGCGCTGCAGCAAGATGTAGAACACCCTGTCCATCTACATCTAGTATATTTGGACCCTTACCCTCTTCAGTCACCTTATGGATGAGCCATAGATATAATTTATCTTCAAACTCCTCCCTGATAAGTCGCTCTTTTGCATCCAGCTCTGTCAAATCTTTCGCAGTTGCTATGGGGAGAACAGACTCCTTTTCATTTTTTAACAACATGATTTTTCTGAGTGTTTTTAGTTTGTGGCCAACATTTTCAAATATATGGTGTTCCTGAACAGAAGATCTGAGAGCCAGGAGATTTTCAAACCGCAAATGAAGTGATGCTTCATTTGTAAAGGCACCATAAATGTCAGTAGCATTTAACTTTTTGGTAAAGCCAGGAAGGAAATCGAATTCTCGTACTTCACTGCAAGAAAATCTGTCAGAACATGTAATATAGAACGGGACTTGGCCGACTTCATGTGGCGGAGCATGACAACAAAGAACACCATCTACTAAAATCTCAGCCGGAACCTCAACTTCCCCGAACATACATGACCAGCTATAGCTAGTTACTTCCTGAGGACTCAACAGAAACGTCCCAAAAACCATGACCTGTTCGACAATTAAAAGGGTAGATGAGAAATGAATTATCTCCTACCAAAGCTCAAAAGCCAAAGAGCTAAAAAGTAGGATCTAAATGGGTAATACATAAAAAACAGAAGAATGAAACTGCTGCTCTAAAACGTACATGTGCTTACCACTTGCAGAAAAAGTATTCAACGAAAACAAAACCACAATTACAAAAATAAAATAAAATGACAAATTGGATTAACCAAAACACCATCTTAACTAAATGCTAAACCAAAAAACTATTTTTTCACAAATAAAATAAAAATTACCTCAACTTCTGAGTCTGTCTTAGTCCATTTGGGCCAAAAGTCAAACATAGAGAAGCGCTGATCCTCGGATAAAGAAGGGCTTAAGGAAGACCCAGCTGCTGCAGTTTCGCATTCAACAGAGGTCCAGGGAATACCTCCAGATGAAGACTGCATATGCAAGTCCGCCATCTCTCCAAGTTCTTTACTAACCCACCGAGAAAAACTGTCAACCTTATTCAAACTATCCTCCTTTATTAACAACGATTTCCTAAGAGGTAGCATTTGGTTCGCACTTGCTTCATATATAAGATCCTCGGGGCTTAGTTTAGGTATATATGCTGCTTCAGTACTAATAAATGGAGCTTGAAAACTACTCTCAATAGGCTGCTGATTTTGATTGCCAAGAAGACTGGAAAATGTCCCAAAATTTTCATGTGCACTTTGACCAAGTATAGCCAGATCAGTACCATCAGTCATTGCCGAATGTGTATCCATGGGCCATTTTTGCAATGACACATTTTCCTGAACAGGAATCTACATAGAGGACAATCTCAAAATCAGAGCCTTTCATGCCAATAACATGCGTGCTTGACTAATTAGATAAACAAATTAAAGAGTGGGACCATAAGAAAAATATAGGCACAAATCCCACTTAAGATTTTAAGTGAATAGCTTAGATATAAGTATGCAAACAATACCTGCCAATTTACTTGATTCTGAAGAGGATTTCCAAGATGCTCTGCCATCACCTGGGAAACTTTATCTATTTTCCCTTCCATGGGCATTGAAACAGTATCAGAAGGATGTGTCTGAGTCAACAGAGTATTAAAAGGTAGATTCTGGTAAGTTAGTGAATTCTCAAAGGAAGCATCCCATGCAGCGGCATTCTCAAAGGAATCACTTTCTTTGACTCTGTTCCCATGAACAGGAGGAGCTGATATCCAACCATCTCGATTTCCTAGGAACGAAAGAAAATCTCAGCAAACATGCAGAAATTTAATAAGAAGGTAACTCGTTAAGCAGAAAGCAAATGTAGTACCCAAAACAGAAGTCGTGCTATAAGAATTTGTTGTGCTTGTATTCTGATTATGCCTTGTCGGAAAAGCACCAGCACGAGGTTCAGGATTCAAATTAGAATTGGCTTGACGGCTATCCCCTGTGTTAAAATGATATAAGTTTGTGTGGAAAATCACAAGCAGAACCAAGAGCAGGAATCCAATCAACCTCAGAGACTCATCCATTGACAAAACTACATTTTCTAAACAAAAGATACCAAAGCACATAATATAAGAGAAATTACATACCAGAATCAGCATCTTCACATGATGTTGATAATATGCTGGATGGGGTTGCTGTTGAATCAATATTAACAGAAACGGTGCCACTCAGAGAATTTGAATTGTTTTCTTTAATTCCACCTGTACTCATCCGGTTACCCTGTAAAATAGCATGACGTACAACATAAGATGACTTCATCAAACTACCCATAGGAAATACAGCATCCACTTAATATATTCTTACTTCTTAATACAGTAATGAACGAAAATATTAGTATTGTACGAAAATAAAAAGTACCTTTACTTCCAAGTAGTGAACGAAAACAATATGCATCAGATCCCTGTATCCATATAACATACAAACAGAAGACATCAGCACTAAAACTGAAAAGTAACACAAAACGACGAAGACAACCGAAAAGCACATTTCATTCCAGTAAGTTAGGATTTTAGAGATCTCTTAAAATTAATGACCCTGGTGTTTACACCTACTCATTAGGTTCACTCTTGTATAGCTATGTTGCAGCTTGCAACAGGTCTTAGATGACAACATTATCCTCAATTTCATCTCACACACCACGAATTGATGTTTTTTCTACCAGGATCTTGGAATAAATAATCACTAATAGTCAGTTCTCTGTTCTTTATTGGTCATATACTCATATTTGCTAATTCAATAAAAAGGCCAATCCCAGGAAAATAACAGACTGCCAGGCACACATTACATGGTTGGATTATTAAAGAAGAAAATTGCAGTGAAACACACACAAAAATATTGAATATAGACATTAACAGTATAATACATGTCCGAGTTTTCTAAACTCTGTTGTAAACAGTGATATTGATTCTTGATAATAGTAAAATTATTAGAAGGCAAAGAAAAAAGACGTTAACAGTATATTGTACACAATAAAACATAAGAAAAATGGAGAAGCATAGACTCACAGTTCAAGCATCCAGTAGACACGCCTCTGAAAAGTCTCATTGTCTTCCCCATGTGCATAGTAACAGTGTAAAACATCAATGCTTCCTACCTATATATGTATACTTAAACAATGTTACTCTCCATCTCCAGCATTAAGATATTGCATTACAGCTATATGCCTCAAAAACAACAAAATTTAAACAAAGCAAATGGTTTCAGTCAGTGCATGAGTCTGTACTAATAAAAATTAGCGAGGAGACAACAACAGAAATATTAACCTTGAGCTTTTCGTGAGCCTCTTTCACTGTTTTCCCATCTTTCTTCTTCCTCCAGTTGTGCCCATCTTTCCTAAAATATCTAAGAACCTTCCTATTATAGAGAAAGAGTGAACCACCTAGAAGAGCAAGAAACTTAAGTCAAGGCACACAATACACAAAAGTCTTGATTATTAAGGGCAGTGTAAGTAACTCAAGAGAAGCAGGACAACCCTAAGCATACACTTGGTTAATGCAAGACAGAATTAAAACCCAAGTAAAAGGCTAATGTAGCTAACCCAGTATCTTAGTCATTGCTAGTAGATACACTTAAACAACTTAAATATCTTGCAACCAAAACTGAAGAAACATACTGGGTGGTCGGTTGGGAGACTCTGACGCAATATGAAACTTGTGATGGTTGCGAAGAATTTCACAAATCTCCGCAGGCCTCAGCCATCTGTGTTGTGCTTCTGATAGCAATTGTTGGATATCTACAAGTTCAAAAGATAATAAGAACCCAAATCTTTGAATCTGCATACATCCATAACTTAACATTGTATAATACTCTCTTACACTAACCAAAACCAATAATATCAAATGCAAATAAGAGCAATTCAACTAAATTCAAATCAGATAAGTCCAATATTTACAAAATCTAAAATACTTCGATTCACCAAAGCAAAAACAAAATGATAACAACAAACGAGAAACTAATCATGATGAGATCCCAAAAAAAACTAAGATGGAGAGATAAAAACCAGTAGAAAGACCTAATCGAGGGGCAAATCCGAAAGATCCGCGATCCGCCATGGAACATAACCCAAAATCCACCAGAGATTTTGTTTTTGATATCGCAATCACAGGAAAATCAACGAACCCTAATGGGTATGTATTAAGTGAGCTCAGCTCTTTATGATTTCTTCTTTTTCGAGGTGTGTGTGAAACCGAACCAAACTTTGGTTTTGTTTTCTTTAATCCTTTTTGAAGGAAATCTGAAGGAAAGCACCGATCTGGTGGACAAAACAGCTAATGAAAACACCTTTATCCACTAATAATCTTACACGTGTATAAATGGATGAAATTTGTTCCTCTGTCTCTTTTGTTTGAATAGCAAAACTATATAATTTTGTTATAAATTAGATTAAATGCAGAAATTAACTAATTTTTTATTCTTGTGTGAAAATAATTTGAATAATTATAGTATAGAAAATTCTAAATGTTTTCCAACATTTTTATATTTAATTTATAAAAAATATGAACATCATTATTATAATGAAGAATAAAAAAGAATATACACTATTATAATTATAATCATTATCATATACATCCAACTTGTTCACAAAAAAATAAAATAAAAATTATTTTTTACTTTGTTATTTAACAAAAGTAAATATTACAATGAAGATATTAATTAGCATATATGCAGTTGAAAATTATATACATCATTATTATATTAATTGAGTGCTTATTTTCCTTTTTACAATTATCAAAAAAATGATGTTTTATCTTAATTGGCTATGCTAGATAAATTTATCACTGTTGTACAATATATAAATTTATGATGAACTATCACAACCTACACAAATCCAAATAATTATTCTGAACTCTTCTCTTAACAAATCTAGAATATACGATTTCATTCAAATTATAAGAATCCACGAAAGTAGGTTCGTATACACTATATTTACGATGAATTTCATAAAATATTATATACAAAGAAAAATAGTTCTACATGTAATTTATTGTTTATTACATTATTTATTAATAGAATTTCATAAAATATAAAAAAACCCACAAATTAAAATTTTGGATCAAACCATAAAGATCAGGAAAGTTCATGACATGACTTTCAATAAAACAAAAATAATACAGTCAAATGATTGTACTCTAATATACTCATTGCCGGTCAATTAACTCGAATTAACCCAATAAAATCCAACAAAAATCAATATATTGTGAACCTCACTTCAAGATTCGGACAAACTATTTTATCCAAACAAAATAAATTTTGGACAGGCTGACATACTAAAAAATAAATGTCATATTGTTTTGTTGTGTTTTTTAGTTGTCTGAATATTTTTTTTTTGTATAAGTGAATTATTGATATTAACCTTAAAAAACAAAACATTAACCATCATCAAGTTTTACTTACTACCAAAGAACGTTAGATACGAACCACGTGTATTCAGCAACATTTGCCGCGAAACAGTCGACTACAGGTGTTCTCCCTTCATTGAAACGAGTCTTCAAAAAACAAAACAGAGTTTAGATCTTCAGAGGTGAATCTGTATTATCTAAAATCTGAGGAAGCTAGGTTAGTAAGAAGTGAATCTAAGTATTGTTGAGATGAGTCAGTTCGCTGTAAGGACAACTTTGCGAAAAGCTGTGCTTGTATACAACAGAGGAGGAAACAGTGACATGTTTATGATGTCGATAATTTCCTCCACCGTTGTCAAAACTCCAGCGGATATAACAAACACGACGAGGATTCATGATTACGGCAGCGTTTCCGGTGATCTCAACTGGAAACCGAGGAGGAGGATGAGTTCTGCGTCAG
>KE159292.1:223369-241886 GCA_000411055.1 Leavenworthia alabamica | reverse complement strand
CGGCGGTGGAGCGGTGGTGGTTCCTAGTTATTGGGGTATAGAGACAACGAAGATGAAACTATCTAGGAGAGATAAATCGGACTGGCCTTGGAACTGTTTTATGGTAAACTAAATAATTAATTCTCAAATTTTAATTAAATAATTTAAACAATATTGTATTATTGGAATAGCCATGGGAGACGTATCAAGCAGACATGTCAATAGATTTAAAGAAGCATCACATTCCCAATAACATCGCCGACAAAATCACTTATTACACAGTCAAACTCCTCCGTGTTCCCACTGATCTCTTCTTTCAGGCATGAATGATTAGTCTTAATTGTTTCTTAATATTTTATTAACCATATATTATTTCAAATCCATAATAATCAATAATTCATTTTATATTCGTATTTATCGGTAGAGACGATACGGATGTAGAGCAATGATGTTAGAGACAGTAGCTGGAGTACCAGGAATGGTCGGAGGAATGCTTCTACACCTTAAATCCCTCCGACGATTTGAACATAGTGGTGGTTGGATCAAAGCATTACTCGAAGAAGCAGAGAATGAGAGGATGCATTTAATGACAATGATGGAGTTAGTGAAGCCTAAATGGTACGAGCGTCTTATAGTAATCCTTGTTCAAGGCGTTTTCTTCAACTCTTATCTCGTTTGTTACGTGATTTCGCCGCGATTAGCTCATAGGATCGTTGGGTATTTAGAAGAAGAAGCGATTCATTCTTATACTGAGTTTATTAAAGAGATTGATGATGGGAAGATCGATAATGTTGCGGCGCCGGCGATTGCTATTGATTATTGGAAATTGCCTAAAGATGCTACGTTGAGAGATGTTGTTACTGTGATTCGTGCTGATGAAGCTCATCATCGAGATGTCAACCATTTTGCCTCTGTAATACTAAAACAACAATCATTTTATTTTATACGTAAACAACAGTCATGTGTTGTTGTTTATTTACAGGACATTCGTAGTCAAGGAAAGGAATTGAAAGAAGCAGCAGCTCCGATTGGTTATCACTAGACCAAGTTCAAAGTGACGTTTGTGTAAATGCATTAGTAGAATTTGTATGTTTTTTATTTTATTTTGTAATTTAATAGATAGAATATATAACTGTTTGTGAAAATGTGTTTTAGATTTTGAGACCAACCGCCCATTTTGCGTTAACAAACAGGCAGTTACAGACGCAACCGTTATTGAACAAACAAAACGTGGTTTTACTAATCGTTGTTAAACCGGTACAAGCTAAAATCATCGGTATAGAAGGGTGTGAATGTAATTAACATGAATTTGTAGGGGCAAAGTTAAAATCTTTTTATCTACTTGATTCAGATATACCAGGTAAACCTAATTTTACTTACTTTTTCTATTCGCTACTTTATTCGCCGGCGGGGAAACCATGTCGCACTTCGGAAGGTCAGGTCCGCCGGATATCAGCGATACCTACTCTCTTCTCGTCCTTAACATCACCTTTCGTAATCTCTCTCTATTTCTCTTTCTCAACTTCGTTACAATACTGTTCATGGTTCGCTTGGACTATGTTTCTAAGAGATTAGGGTTTGTTCGCTGTGTAGGTACGACTGCAGATGATCTTTATCCTCTATTCGCAAAGTATGGAAAGGTGGTGGATGTCTTTATCCCCAGAGATCGAAGGTCGAATTTCTTCTGCGAACTCGATTGAGAAATTAGGGTTTCGTTAGTCCTGTTATCGAATCATTTCAAGTATTGTTGTGTCAATTTAGGACTGGTGATTCGCGTGGTTTTGCATTTGTTCGATATAAGTATAAAGAAGAAGCCCGCAAAGCAGTGGATAGGCTTGATGGTAAATTATCGTTGTTTCATTTGGATTTGGTTTATGCATTTGGATTTAACATAAAGATTCGATATTTGTTTCAGGAAGAGTTGTTGATGGCAGAGAAATAACTGTTCAATTTGCTAAATATGGCCCAAATGCTGAAAAGATGTAAGCTTCTTTATTTACTAATGATTGTTCAAGTTTCTTATCATCCATTGTTTTTTGGACCTGCCTGCCAAGCTCATTCATGCTTGTATCTAGATTTCTTTATATTCTAAGTTGTTATTTACTCTTTGATTTGCGGGAGCCCTTTATGAATGTTTCTCCTCAAACCATTTCTGGAATTTTGTGCAATTGGAACTTCTATGGTTTAAAAATTGTGTCTGTAATTGTGTTTTGATCAGTTCCAAAGGAAGAGTTGTGGAACCACCTCCGAAGTCACGAAGGTCAAGAAGCCGTAGTCCTAGGAGAAGCCATAGTCCACATAGACGTCGTAGTCCTAGGAGAAGTCGCAGTCCAAGGAGGAGGTAAGTTTCTTCTCTAGTCTAAATACGATGATGATGAGTAAACAACATGTAGTTCGTGGTAATGTTATGCATCCGAATAATTCTAATTGATATACTTAAACTTTAGGTCCCGAGATGACTATAGGGAAAGAGATTACCGGAAGCGGAGCAGGAGCAGAAGCAGAAGTAGAAGCTATGAGAGGCGTGAAAGGCATCAAGAGAAGGATAGAAATCATCGTCGTCGCAGTAGGTCTCGTAGTGACAGCCCAGATAACAAACGCAGAGTCAGAGGTCGCTATGATGATGCAAGCCGCAGTCGCAGTCGCTCCTTGAGGTTTACTTCCATTGTGAACCTCTTCTTGTTGTTTCCCCACACCACTATGCAAGAGGTATCCTGATTCCAACTTTTTGAAATGCAGTGCATCTCCTGCTCAACGCAACCGCAGCCCTAGAAGTACCTCCCCACAAAAAGCATCTCCTCCTAGAGAAGTCTCTCCTGGTAGACAAAGCAATGAAAGGTCTCCATCTCCTGCTCGTCGCAGTCTCAGCCCAAATAGTCCCTCCATGCAAAAGGCATCTCCTTCTCCTGAAAGGCATAGCAATGAGAGGTCCCCATCTCCTGGTAGTGGTAGCCCATCTCCCCGGGGAAAAGTTGATACTGCTTCTCGAAGTCCATCTCCTTATGCTGCGGTGGGTTAAAAAAAGAAGCAAACTGCTTTTAGATGTATATCACGAATGAAACTTTATCTGAATTGTGCTTGTTTGCAATTTTTCTGCAGGAATAAACTGCAGTCATTTGTGAAGGAGACACATGGTGTATGAAAAAACATGTTTGCTTGTACTGATGATGTTTTATTATCAAGCACTGGAACTTCTACCCTCTGTAGTATTGCTTGCTTTCCGTAGGTGCCCCAAAACTGTGTCTTTGTTTCCTGTTATCTTTCGGGTTTAGTGTCTATGCTACATATTATTACTATGTTATTTTACTGTCTCTTTAGACAGTGGTCTGTTTGAATCGTCTTTAGTCTGGAATTCATAGGATTCTAACTCCATTCCCATGGCTTATCTTGAATTTTTCTAGTCTGGTTCGAGAAAAGAATTGACTCGGAAGATAGCACAACCATGTTGAGATTGTAGCTGTTGATGCAGATGCTGTTTATGAAACTGTAGATGATCGATGCTGGTCACATTAATCCGTTGAGTCTCCCACTATACATAGTTCTCTAACTTGTTGCCCAATGCTAAGAAGAGCCTGGTTCGTTGAGTTTTCAATTTAGTTTTGATAGGACCCTAGTCATATACAACTTGTTTTGCTTTTGTTTTCTCTATTTTCAAGAATATAAAGGTGATATTACAAAGAAGTGAATGATAAAACAAGTTTGGTACTAACTACTAAGCAATGGTGAGATGAAGAATCTCTGTAAACTCCAATCTTCGAGTCTCATGGTAAAAAGTCTTATACTTATTTGGCCAATAAGTCAACCAAATAAACCCTTTAATCTCCCACTCCATTCTTCTCCCTAATGCTCCTTTCCCGATCTTCCACACCACACTCTCTCCATACTCATCTCCTGCAAATATCACTCCTCCTCTCCTTGTAAATGACCGATACGCCCTAGCATACCTATCCTTAAACCAAGACCTCGGGTTCATAATCGAACACCGTGACGGCTTTGTCGAGAAAACCTCTCTTCCTCCAACACTACTATCATACAAGATCCAGTTTAGATTGGCTGTGTAGCCTAGCACAGACTGCTCAAATTTCCATGGAGTCATGGTCATGGTCGAGGCTTCACGTCCAGCAACGCTTAGTCCTAGTGAGTTTGGAGGGTTGAACGAGCCTTCGATAGATCTCTCAACCTCAAACTCTCGTCCTGGGTTGTTCGATGATTTACTAACCGAAACGCTTATGAAATCGGTTTGGAGAGTTGGAGTTAGTTGGAGAGTGATCCGTGATGGGAAATGCTTCTCATGTTCTCCTGCTCCTCTTCTCGACATAAGTCTCTCGTTGACAAGCTTTATTACATCGTATCTGATGTTGTCTATCTTCACCATGACATCGATCCACTTGTCTCTAACTACAACTTTGTGATTGAACTGCATCACACCTTCAAGTTGATTAAACGTGAGAGAGAAGAGTAATCTTGAATCAGCCATTGGGTTACTCGATCTCTCTACTTCCATAGCTTCAATAGGACAATACAACTGTACTTTCCATAACCCATAAGCTGAAACAGCATAAGAAAACAAAGGAGTTGTTGTCTTTTTAGTTGATTGAGAACGACGACGTTCAATGATCCAATTTGTTAAAGCTAAATTCACTGATCTCATCCATTGTTCTTCCAAATTTGACCCTAGAAGTTTCATTAAAGATACTATTGCTTGCCTTGCACGACAAGTAACTAACTGGTTCTTTAGGGTATTGAGACAGTTCTCACGTAGATACAAAGGTGCTTCATAGACACAGACGACGAACGAGAGAGTAAGAATCACAGTGTTGAATATGTCTTTAAGATTATCGATCTTCGATGAATCTGGATTAGGAGTTTTGATTGTTGAATAGTTAGAACTATTAGAGGTATATGTTAAGATCGATTCGACGAAATTGAAGAGAAGTGAGATGATTGTTTGTTCATCAAAAGGGTTTGGTGAGTTTGTGTTGGTTTTAAGTTGGTGTTTAGAGGTCCAAAGATACAAAGGAGGATGATTATTGGATTGGACGATGATGGAGAAAGTGAGAATTGTATGGTTGGTGTTTTTTTGTGCAATGAAATCTAGGGTTGAATTTGGAAAATTTAAAGTTGAGGGGCAAATGCAAAAGCAAAAAGAACTTGTGCGCCATTTAGCAATTTGCGGGATGTTTTGTATCCAAGTGAATACATCTGGGAATTTCTCAGACATCTTTGTGTTTTTTTAATGTTGTTGTGTGTTTGAGGTTTGTTTAGGTATACACATATATATAGATCCACCTTATATATATACGTATACGTTATGTGCAAGATTTTGAAGTGATAAGGTTAAATTTGTTAAAAGTGGAATAATAAACTTTTCTATTTCGTAGGAATAATACATCTATGTAGGATTTGGATATACTCAGTAAATGAATGATTATTAAAATTGTCATTTATTAAAAATTTCACGATTATTAAAAATTAGTATCTTAAATATTTTCTAGGCCATAGGACTTTCAAAATTTTTAATTATTTTACATAGTTTTTTTTAAGATTTGCATGAAAAAATAATTTGGATTCTTTGTTTCTTTACATAAAATTTTATTTTAGGATTGAATTTATTTTGTATTTTGGAGGAATTTAATTGAAATTTTCTTTCTAAATATGATAGAGATAGGTTACTGTGCTATTATGATATGCATGACAGTTGACTAGTAACCAGAAAATGAGATTCAGATTCTTTGTCATCAGAAATAGTTTATGTTTTTTGCTTTTATCCAAAAATACAAAGAATATTAAAAAAAATTTAGCCATAATATTCTTTTATCCACTTTCACAGCGTGAAGTAAACAACAATTGCAATTGGATTAATTTACTTTGCGTCTTTCACTGGTTCACACCCATCTACATGGACCCATGGTGAATAATTTTACATACATTCGATATAAGAAAATTATAATTATTATTTGTAATTTATAATGGTTTTTGAAACTAATAAATAAATAAAGTGTCGGTCACACAATTAGTTAAAAGTTAAGAAAGCTTTCGGAAATTAGATTATATCAAAATAGTTTAACTAGTCGATGTCCGCTGTCGGATCCGAATTTAAATTTTGTACTACTCAAAACTAGTTTCTCTTTACTGCATTAAGTAAGAAAATAATATTAGATCATCTACCTAAGTTTCTACAAAAATTAGAAAATTAACAAACACAAGTTTCTACCAAAAAATTAGATAAGATAGAGAGACACATCCACACGTTAAAACCATTAACCATATCTGCTTCTAATTTGGTCACAATCCTCTTTTCTTGCTAAATTAGATACGAAAGTGCTTCTTTAGCTGTCAAATTAACTTTAGTTTCTTGCTCCGCACGGCTGAAGATTCCAGTTTTCAATTTGGGCTTTCGAGCACTATCAATTAATTCACATTAGGCCCATAACCCATTTATAGGCCCACTCCAAAGTAATTTTCATTTGGGTCCAGGCAAATGTAATTTTCACTTCTTTATAAAACAGACAAGAACTGGCTCCACAGAATTTACAAGTGAAAATAAAAACACATCGTCATTCATTCACATCGCTTTTTCCCAACCGCTCTTTGCCGCCGAGTGTTTGGATTATAGCTTCCAAGAGTTTAATATCCTTATCGCGTTTTGATATCTGTTCTTGCATTCCTCGAAGCTCTTCCATATGCAGCTCAAAAACCTCTGCAAACAAGAGTTTCAAATGGCGAGAGTGGTGCATCGACCTAAGAAGAGGATTAATAAAAAAGAGTGGTGAATGAGTGGTTTATAGAGTATGTACTTGTGGTGTTCTCGAGCTCTTTTGTGACCTCTTGAGCACGTGATTCAGCAGCCTTTTGAGAGGACTCAGCTTGGCGTTTCTCAGACCGAGCATGAGCAGCAGCTGTTATGGCAGCATCTAGTTCTCTTTCTAGTGTTTGTACCCTCTGCTCAAGAACCTAATATTGACATTGAAAAGAGTAATTAAAATATGAAACTAACTCAAAGACTCAAACATGTAACACATAAACATTATTGCACTTGAACACTTTATGGTGAAACCTCAAAGTCCAGCCTTTTAGGATTTGGTGATCATTTGCATCATCAATAGATCGGAAAAGTTCAACTACAAGCTCAATTTGGTATCCAAAAAAGCCAGAATCATATAAAACATACAATAACCACTAACAAAAATGTTACTTGTGATCAGAAGATTTGGTTTGGGACAATCTAGTGATTTAAGGCCCCTAGCTTCTAAGTTTTTTTGAGCTATTGTGTTCACCCAAACAACACAAAGCTACAATAAGTTCCTAAAATTCACCATTTTCCAAATTCACACTAAAAGAATGAGCTAGAATAATACTAAACCTAACTAGCAACGATCGTAATCAACCAGATCAAATAATCAAATCCACAAATAACAGGAAGTAATCATCAAAATCAAAGTACAGAAACAAAAAGTTCAGCCAATTGATCGCAACTAGGATTAAACAGACCTTAATAGTTCGGGCTTGTTCAGAGACAAGAGAGGCTCTAGAGAAAGTGTCTTCTTCGACGAAGACTGCTTTCTTGAGGAGAAGTTTCTGAAGAGAATCGAGATTCGAAGCAATCTCTGTTATATTCTCCAATGATCCCTTCCATCTCTCATCGCTCCCTCCGATCTGCTCCTCCATGGGGGTCCGATCAAGAGGTTCTCTCCCGGTGAGTTTTTGGCCGGCAAATCAATTTAGAATCGACAGCTCTATCGGAAAACAAATTAAAGTTTATTTGGGCTTTCTTTTGCTTATACGACTTTGGCCCATATAGGCCCTTTTAACCTCATTGTAATTTTTATATTCAATGCGAAGCTTAAGCCCACACTAAACAATAGCTGATGTCACCATTACGACGATACTAATAGTAGCCAATAAAATGAGAACACGACTCCAGCTTCCAGAAGATACTAATGACGTGTACCAATAATTTCACGGGAACTGATAGGATCCCACACTGCTCTTCTCGTCCACGAATTCTGATATTAAACCCAGCCAGTTAAACCTTTTGATTGCGTCGCCACGTGTCGAAATCATGTTCACAACAATTAAAAAATAATATTCAAATAAAAAAATTGGGTTTGTGAAAAAAAAAATTAGGAAGCCTTCATCGTCTTCTGCCGAACATCTCTAGAAAGTCCTACCAAGTTTGTTTTTCTAGTTTTTTTCGATCAAGCTTCTATGAATTGATACAATCGCTACGATCTGCTGATGTTTTTGTTTTGGTAAATTATTTGTATCGGTGAAAGGTTTTTTGGAGTTGCTGCTAGTGGAAGAGACTGTTTGAAAGGTGAGTTTATTTTGTTCGCAATTTAGGGTATTTTGATCGTTCTTAGCTTTGGTTGTAATCTGTTTTGGTTGAAGTTAATTTGAAATTGTTGATTATTATCCTCAGTGATTGAATATCAGCAGCAGTAGTATCAGCTGATAATTTCTCAGATTTGATTTATGTTTTGTATTTAGTCTCATTTGGTGCTTCTGTTTAACTGGGATTTTAGCTGTTTCGATTGTAGTGGTGATGGAACGAACAAAAAACCAACTGATGAAGCCGTAATTTTCTATTATTTTTGTGCTACTTGCTATGAGATTTGACTTTTCTTTTGGCTGTAGAATTTGAGTCAACCTTTTGGAATCATGAATATTCTGAAATGTTAGGTTACTTTGAAGGGGTTTTGATTCTGGATAAGAAAGAGTGTTCCTATAATGATGGGTTCAATATCTCTAATATTGGAACTTTCTCCAGCTGTTTAATATCTTATTTTTCTTATTCAGTCAGAGTCAGAACTAGTTATTGGAGTTACATATTTTGCAATAGAGATGACATATTGGGATAATGTGCATGGTTTTAGTGGGGATTAAAGAGTTTTGAAGTTGGGAGGAAATGACTGACTTTTACATTGATGAGGTGAGTTGAGTCACAATGATATGTGTATATCTGTTTTGATGATTTGTCTATATGGCTTCTGTGAGACTATGGATAAAGAGCATTCTTTGTTGCTCTTTTGGTATATTCCCGGGAAATTAGTGGGTTCAAAGTCTTTTTAAAATATACATGGACAACTTTGTCATCTCAGATTTTACTTCTTGTTTTCACCACTACTTGGATGTGTTTTATCAGGTTTGGGGATTCTTTGTATTCTTGTAGTTTGAATAATGCTTCCGTAGCTTGTTTTCTTTGACCGTTTAATACAGATTTTTTAATTGGTGACTGAAGTATTTTTCTTAATTGTTTTCAGCGAGACAATAATATTTTTCATGGGAACGATGATGGTATAGTGCCAGACTCGGTATATGAGGATGGAGGTCAGTTTCCAGTTCTAATTAGTAGCAGAAGGAAACGAATAAATGAAGATATGGGAAGTGGAACAAATCTTTTAAAGAGTAATATTTTTATTAAGAGGGAGGGTGATATGTTAGGAAGGAATACCTGGTCTGAGAAAAATAGTGGTGGCTCTCCGGTTTCTCGTGATGCGGGATCAGGCAAAGATGTTCATGATATGACATTGGAGGATACAAATATTTCAGATAATGGTTTCAGTAGCGGCCACGCAGATGTTGTTGAAAATTTCTGCACTCCGGATCCCATGTTGTGTGACAGTTCCACTGCAACACATGATGGTGTATATAATTATTCCCTCAACAACATCCCAGATGCTGAAAATAATCTCAGTTTTTTCGATAATGGTGATAAAGAAAACAATGATCTCTTCTATAGTTGGGGTGACATAGGAAATTTTGAGGATGTGGACAACATGCTTAGGTAACATTTAGATATTCTCTTTCAGCAAAATTTCAACACATTAGGGCTCATGGCTTATAAGATAAACATAGTAACATTGTATTAAGCTTACACTTATATTTTGGGATGCTACAGGAGTTGTGATTCAACTTTCGGCTTGGATAGTCTTAATAATGAAGCTGACTTGGGCTGGCTCTCTTCTACTCAGCCAAATCAGGGGACAGAAGGCGCAATGGCAAATGATATAAAACCAGACCAATTTTTGGAAAATCAAAGAACCCCTATGTTGCAGATTGAAGACTATTTGAACAACAGTGACTCCAACCATGTTATTGAAGATGGGTATGGGTATACCTTTGCGGGAGTTTCAGCTCAGGGAAAATCGTCAGAAAATGTATCTGTCACAAGTGTGCAACAGAAGGATGTATTGATGCAAGATGTCGAGGTTAGTCAATTTTTTATTACAGAACTTTTGCGGTCTCCAAGGCACATGCCATCACTATATGTTGTCTTCTTTGATGACTTTGGCTACTCACTGCGTATTTGTTCTTTGGATATGATTTGACGCTTCTTACAATTTTCCTTCATTGGTAGTTATGATTTATTTAGGGCTAGTGGATACTCTATTGGATATATATTTCCAATTGGAATCTTTGATACTGTTCCAGCAATTTCATATCTGCGCACTTTTTGTTTGTTTGCTTGTTTTACAGGCAGATTTAGAAAAGAAGCAGGCTGATCATCTTCATCATCTGGATGGGTACTCAGAGAACAGTTTTACTTTACAGAATAGTGGTATTTCCAGGGAAATGATGGACACAAACCAGTTTTACCCTCCCTCCTCATTCCAACACCGAGGTGTTCTATACTCACATTATAATAGTGAGCAGCCTTCAATTCAAATTTCAGCATGTGAAAGTAAATCTGGTATCAAATCTGAGAACAAACCCAACCCTTCCTCTGCTTCAAATGAGTCGTACACATCAAATCAGGCACAATCTGTCGAGAGCTTGCAAGGTCCAACTGTTGATGATCGGTGTAGGAAGGGCTTCGAAAAGAGAGTTAACTTGCAGACTGGGCCAGATGTGCCTCCTTCTTTTGCTGCAAGTACCAGGAAGAGTAACAACACAAAGCCCATGGTGTTTCCGGATGCTGCTCCTAGCCAGAAGATTGGGGTTGAGAATAAACAGAGAAAAGCTGCAGCTGAACTGGAAACATCAAACATGCAGGGAAGTTCTTGTGTTAGCTCTGTTGTGGATGACATTTCCCTGGAAGCAACAAGTTTCCGCCAGCTTCAACAAGTTATAGAACAGGTACTACTTGTCAATAGATAACCGATGACATAAGAAAAAGAACTTTCTGCAAGTTCTGAAAGTGATCGATAAATTGCAGTTCTCTTGTGATTGATTGCAAAGTGTATACATCTTAATAAACATATGTGTACATTTGTTTACTTGATTGATGTGCACTTGCTTGCTCCAGTTGGATGTTAGGACAAAACTTTGCATAAGAGACAGCTTATACCGATTGGCAAAAAGTGCAGAGCAAAGACATACTGGTGGAAACAGACAGGATAAAGGTGCAGGCTCACATATGTTGCCTGGTGAAACCGACAAGTAAGCACAACCCTAATTAAGTTTCTAATATGTCCATTCTTTATCTCCTGTTGCTAAGTAAAATTCTTGAGACCAACCTAAAACTTTATATAAGATTAGACACGAGTCTGGGACAGATTCAGTAACTCTCTTCTTTAGAAACTTCCACTTGGGCACTTGTACTCATCTTTCAATTTTTTAGATGCTAATCTTTGATATCTGTATTTGGTCTCATCCAGGTACGCTGGATTCATTGATATAGAAACTGATACAAACCCGATAGATCGATCCATAGCTCATTTGCTGTTTCACAGGCCGTCAGACTCATCTCTTTCATCAGATAACAATGTTCTCACTTATAAATCTCATCCAGTGGTAAGTTTTACAAACCATTAATTCTCACACGAGTCAATAGTAGTTGCACAGTGCCTCATTTTAGCCATCGTGCTCCACAGATTCCTCAACCCAATAGTAGTCCGAGCCTGAGGATAGAGAAACCAGAGGAAACTCCAGAACTTAGAACCGAAACTGAAGTTGTAACAAGTGACAACAATTAATGATGTCAACAAAAACTGGCATTTCCACTGCTGAAGCATTTGAGATATGGCTGTTTAACACTAATGTTGATTCTGGTTCAGTGGAATTGTCCAGGTTAGTAAACAAAATCATGACTGCTTCTTTCATTAGAGTCATGGATTTTGTAACTCTGTTGAATTTAAGTGTTGGAATAACTTGCTTGTTTAGATTTCGGGTCAAACCTGATTGTGCACTTGGTTTCCCAAACCCGGTCGTCAGACATGTTCCTTAATCTTTGCCTTTGTAATATGTTAATGTGGTTAAGTAGCGAAAGCAGTAGAGAGACATAGCCATAATGTAGATAAAGTTGCAACTGTTTTTTTTTTCTTTTCTGTAATGCCATAAAAAATCTGCTGTGAAATTTGCTTTTTTTTTTGTTCATGGTTCAAAGTTCACACGAAGTGATGCTAGCCCATTAACCGTAGATGAAACTGTATCACAAGCTTTGTTACAGAAATTGGAATACGATAGTACAATGTAGTAATAACATAAACAAAGTTCTGAAACATTTTAATCGAAAGTTTGTCTAAGTTGCATCTCGGTTTCACTTTTCCAAGAAGCATGGGAGGATTGTCCTCTCATTCTTTTACTCTTCTCTTTATCTTTGATCGTAGATCCTTTCTTCTTCGCATCTAAGTCGGGTAATGGGCGGTCATTGCAAACTGGGCATACCATTCCTTTCGCACTTGTATATGTCTTTGGTATACCACATTGCAGACACATCCTGAACTCATTAAAGAAAAGCCAAATCAAGCAAGATTATGTAAATCTAGGTTAGGAAGAAGAGACCAAAGGATCATTCATACCTCAAGAGATCTGCAGCTTCTTCTGCATTTGGAATGGTAGCTGAAGATATCCGCTTTTCACCACTCTGTGAAGATGGTGGTGCATCAATATCGTTTCTTACTCTTTCTTGGATTGCTACTAGTTGAGGTTTTGCTTCCATAACAACACCTACAAGCCGATAAGCTGAAACCGTCAGTGTTTGAATCGAGAGATTACAACAGTTCCATAAACAAAACTTTGAAACAGGGTAGATAGATATTACAACCCAAAGAGGTTACAAAAGCTTCTAAAGCTAAATCCACATTTCACATATATTTTCAAGTTCTGGGTACCTTTTGGTTTAACTTTCTTCTTTTTGCGACTAATACGGTTTGCATGCTCTGCATCTCTAGCTGAAGCTTCTTCATCCGCTTCTGTACGGTTGTTTAGAAACTCTGGTGGCCCTGAAATCTGCAAAATTCCATACATAAGTAAATCATCATTTACTGTAACCTTTATAAGTAACCAACATGTTTATTCATAGACTCTTAAGGCCAACGAATACCAAACAGAACCCTAGATTTTAATCACATGAAATCTACAGATCTAAGTAACTTTTCTACCATCACAATACGAAATCACCCAATTCCACCACTAATATCCTCGAACACAAAGGCAATTCTATGAATTCGAGTGAATAATACTGAAGAACCACCTGAGAGAATACATCGTTAGCTGAAGGAAGTCCGGAGTCTTTAGCGGAGGCAGATGCAGAGAAATCGAATACAGATGTGTATTTCCTAACACCGTGATCCTCATCTTCGTCGGAGTTCTCGTAATCCCCAATCGTTCTCTCCTCTGCTTCTTCTTCTTCCGCAGAAGAATAGCCTTGAAGCAGCGTCAAGCTCATCTTTGATGCTCGAAGATCTGTCGCCGCTAACAGAGAATAAGAAGCACTTTTCTTCAAAAACTGCTCAAACCAAACCGGAAATAGAGTCAGCTATCTAAATTATTTGTATGCCGAATTATCCGGTTTAGTTAGAGAAAGATTTATAAACCGATTTGGTCAGCTGGTGCGGCAAACACCTTGAAATGATAAGAATCTTCCAAAGCTTACGGTTTACTTCTCTGCTCTCTGCAGTTAAACCTCTTTACTCCTCTTCTCCGGCGAAAGAAGCACCGCAATACGCGTCGTTTACACAAACAAAATCTGCTCCGGCGTTAAAATCTCTCAGTATAGTTCCTAAGACTCCACTGTTCCTTAGAACGCCGTTGCACACAACTTCTCTATCGGAGGTTTGGAAATGGCATGACTGGGCGAAAGATCGGGCCTCATCCGTAGAGGCATCTTCAACCAATTCTGAAGACAGCCTTGACTCTGTAATTCTTCTCCGTGAGCTAAAATGGCTAATCGAAGACTCAATCGTTGAGGATCCTTTGGTGATTCATCACAGAAGTGGAATCGCCGAGAAGAATGTGAAATTAAGAGCGTCACTGGAGGAGCTTTATGATTTATGGAGGCAGAGGATCGAGAAGCGTCGGCCGTTTCAGTACGTCGTCGGATGCGAACACTGGAGAGATTTAGTGTTGTGCGTCGAGGAAGGAGTTCTGATTCCGAGACCGGAGACGGAACTGATCGTCGATATGGTGGAGGAGCTAATAACGAGAGATGAATGGTTTAAGAAAGGTTTTTGGGCCGATCTCGGCACAGGAAGCGGTGCAATTGCAATCGGCATTGCTAAAGTATTGGGAAGCCATGGAAGAGTTATAGCCACAGATCTCAGTCCTGTGGCGATATCCGTCGCCGGACACAATGTACAGAGATACGGCCTTGAGGTCAGTAGATTTTTCATACTTAACAATCTAAGAGTTGATTGATGATGGTAAAGAAAGGATCATGGTTTAGAGCATTTTGAAATATTCTTAAGGTTTGAGTTTCTTCTCATTAAAAATTTGACTAATTCCAGGAGATGATTGAGGTGAGGGAAGGATCTTGGTTTGAGCCTTTGGAAGATCTTCAAGGACAATTTGTGGGACTTGTGAGTAATCCACCATACATACCAAGTGATGACATTCCAAGCCTGCAAGCTGAAGTTGGTAGACACGAACCAAAACTTGCACTTGATGGAGGTATTGATGGTACTGATAGTCTTTTCCATCTTTGTCATGGTGCTTCTCGGATGCTTAAACGTGGTGGCTTTTTCGTTTTTGAGGTACCTGAAGATCAAGTCTTGATTGACATTTTCATAACATATGACACTAATTGCTTTCGTTTTTGAGGTTTCCTATGGTTATTGTCACTTCATGGTTTGAAGATGTTTGCACATATACAAATAATCAAAGCCACCATGAATGATTGATCCTATTGTTTATGATGATGCAGACCAATGGAGAGAAGCAAAGCAAGATGATCGTAGATTACATGATGACCAATGATCTCAAAGATTGTTTCTTTGATTTGAAGATAGTTCCAGATTTTGTTGGAATCAATCGGTTTGTGACTGGCTTTCGTCGTTGAGAATTTTACACAACTCGCTGCGGTGCTATTTAATGTTAACGAAATCATAATGAACGAACTGGGTTTTGTTAGTTTGTTTTGTAACATCAGGTAGAGTCAACGTCTGATAAAAAATACTTGTCTTGTGAGGTGTATATCAAATATTTGTTTGCACTGAATTACGAATATGGGCTTTTTAGAGCCCATGTTAGTTTTTTTAAGAACCCATCATATGGCCCATTTATACTAAGCTAATAAATTCAGTACTAAGCTTGTTGAGATTAGGGTATTTTATTTTGGCAGTCTGAATTTCACCTTAGCTTCTTGAGCTTCCGCCGCATCCGTCTACAGGTTCGTTCATTTTTCAGTCGCTCTGATAACGTCTTCTGATCTTATTTCTATTTTTCCAGTTTCTGAAAATATTTGTTTCGTTGAAGGTTTATGTGTTTAATGTTTCCTTGAGTTTGAAATTTCTTAGATTTTTTTCCATTGTATTATGTACAGCGACCACAATAGAGAAAGATCTGTTGAAAAAGAACAATAGTTGTTGATTCGTTTTTTATTAATTTTTTAAATTCTCATCTGCTTGTTTCATGCTTGGCTTTGAGCTTTGTGATATGAAGATATTGACATGGTACAATTATGTGGATGCAGAATGGATTCTCAGATCAAGCATGCTGTGGTTGTTAAGGTGATGGGTAGGACCGGTTCTCGTGGTCAGGTGACTCAAGTTAGAGTCAAGTTCACAGATTCAGACCGTTACATCATGAGGAACGTGAAAGGACCAGTCAGAGAAGGAGATATCCTCACTCTACTTGAGTCCGAGAGAGAAGCTAGAAGACTCCGTTGATTTTCTTATCCATTCTCCTCCAATGTTTACTTTTTTTTCCTTTTGCTTCTTTGTTTTAGTTACTTGAAGTTTTGTTAAGACAATGTTTGAATCTAGTAATGAATCTTTTATGATATACATGAATGTGCCTCTATTACTGTCTTCACATGGTTTTATAAATCCAAGTAACAGTATTAACATAGGCCTTGAGCTGCAGTGATACTCTCGATTTCATATCGATCGGTTTGGTTCGAAGAATTTGATTCTGGCAATAAAAGAGTATGCCAAAATTAGCATTCGGTTTACTATGAAAATGACCATTATAACCCTCTAGCCGCGTTTCTTCTTCCTTTTGTTTATTTATCTCAATCATCTAATATCTCCAACACACACCTCTTATATATTCATTCAATTTTACAAGATCTTCATTGAAATCAACGACGAACACACACAGAACCACAACAATCGTTCTTCTTCCTCCTGGTAAATCTCGATCTCGTTTTTATATTCCTAACTTAGCTTTATTCAATAGGTTCGTGTCTTCTTATTATATCTATCACGATGATGTTCTTCTTTTGAGATTCTATACATCATCGCTTTCACAATGTCGAAATAGAGGAATCTGATTGTTTATCGCTATAATTTATTTGAATAGCTCTTATTTAAATTTGTTTTATGATTGAGGCTTTGATTCTATCTGATTCGCGTTCGATTTTTGGTGTTGTTTATTGAATTCTGGTTTATACAAATCATTTTGTTTATATACATTGTTTGAGATCTGACTTACATGATAAGAAAAATCCTGAAATGTTAATTTGATTAAAAAAGTAGTAGTAGGATCTAAACTCTGATGTTCATGCTACTTTCATTTCATATATGAACATTATGATCCCTGTAAAATCTGGACCCTGTTTTCATGTTCATATAAACATTGTGTCAATCATTTTCATGTTCAATTATTAGCTTCCTTTAATCAATGTCTGTTCTTCTTTGATAAACCTTCAAGCCTGCTTTTGTCATTGGTTCATGAGTTGTTTATATTTGTTAATTAATGTTGTATGTTATATTCTTGTGCAGCATTGTTTTGGTTTTGGTGGCGTTGAGACATCATCATAATGTCTGGCGCAGAGGATCTAAAAGGAGAATCAGTAGAGGGAAACCTCATCAATGAGGCAGAAAAGTCAATGCCATCACCACAGCAAGAGGTTTCCATCTAATTCTCGTACTAGACAATGACACCAAATACCATAATATCTAACTCTTTATTTTGATTGCATATTGTAGGAGGCTGCTGTAAAGAATAAGTATGGAGGACTCATGCCAAAGAAACCACCTCTCATTTCAAAGGTATGTTATTTTCTACTCTAACATGGAGATTTTTGGGTTTCACTCAGGTTTTTCTAAAGTGCGGTTGTATCTCAGGATCATGAGCGAGCTTACTTTGACTCAGCTGATTGGGCTCTTGGAAAGGTAAAAGTATTATACCTGTTGGGCTGTCAAATATAAGCTCTCTCCCTCTAATGGTCTCATTCTCATTTATGTCTTAAACAGCAAGGTGTAGCCAAACCAAAGGGACCACTTGAAGCTCTTCGTCCTAAGTTACAGGTAAATGAGCTTAAACCACGATTCAGCAGCATGTTTTTAATTCCAGTATTAAGATCTTGTCATGCTTATGCAGCCAACACAGCAACAGACGCGTTACAGGAAGTCTCCATGTGCTCCATCTGAGGGAGGTGTAGGTAAGTTTATATATCTTGTCACTTATCACCTCCATCTTATAGCAATTTAAGGACTTACTGATCCATATTGTTGATCTGATATAATTACAGATGGAGGAGCTGCTGATGGAGGTTCAGGCAACGCTGAGTAGAGAGATTATGTATTAAAAACCCTTTGTGTAAGAACTAAGAACAATGTTATAATTGGATATTTTCTTGTCCATTTGAGATTAACTTTATTATATCTTAAACTTGATCCCATTGCAACTCTCCAAGTTCTCCTTTGTTATAGCTTAATAATTTTTATGAGAAATCTTTGGAGGAATTAAAATATATGATTAGGTAATGTTGAGTATTAGTTATTGTAACTCTTATTTGTATGATTTGGTTTCTGAGGTCAGATTTTTTCTTCATCTTAATTTAAATAATATATCTATAAACACAATAAATATACCGACTAAAACATATATATATATATATATATATTAAAGAAAAAAAAAATAGGATTTGTTTTCCATTTTAACTCGTATACTATACTATAGTATATATCTCTATATCGGTTTGTTTCTATTTTAACTCTTCAACATATTTATATCTTTTGTTCAAATCTTTCCCTGGTTTTGGATCATTTTACTAATTATTTATTGATAAAGATAAAGTTGCAACTTATCTCATTTAACAAAATATTTAGATATTGATTTAAGTTGATAAATTTTAATATTTCACATTATAATAAGTTGAATTGAGTGAATTAGCTTATTTGAAACCTTTGAACATACTAGACGAATCTAT
>KE159292.1:165736-207274 GCA_000411055.1 Leavenworthia alabamica | reverse complement strand
TCGCCTCCGGTTACCGGCGATTGGATGGAGTAGGATACGATTTTCTGTGTTTTTTCGCGATTAGGTTTACTGGCGTGGAAAAGTTTAGCATTGTAAGCCAAAACTTCGTCGATTGGGCATTGGTATATTGAGCTTTTGGTTGTAATAGAAAAGGCTATTAGGTTTCTGAGTTAAAGGTTTTACGGATATTCCTAGGGTTTAGTTATAGAGGATCTGTTGGATCTGTTTTCTCGACGGATGATTTGCGTTTGTGAGCTAGGGCTTTCTATGCTTGGCTGATCTGGGATTAAAAAATATGTCGATGGGACGGTTTTTATCTTTGGTCAGAGGAGACTCGGCTGAGTCACCTCGTGAGATTACCTCACACAGTAATATCATCGGCGAGTCTGGTTCTAATGGTTGGCTTATTAGGTTTTTTGATTCTTCTTTCTTCTGTGAGTGGATTGCAGTTAGTTATCTGTACAAGCACCCACATGCTGGTGTTAGGGATTACTTATGCAATAGGATGTATACGCTTCCCTTATCAGGTATTGAGAGTTATCTGTTCCAGATTTGCTACATGATGGTCCACAAACCAAGCCCTTCTCTTGATAAGTTTGTAATAGACATCTGTGCCAAGTCACTGAAAATCTCACTCAAAGTGCATTGGTTTTTGTTGGCTGAGCTGGAGGATTCTGACGATAATGAAGGCATCAGCAGGATTCAAGAGAAGTGTCAAATTGCAGCTACTTTGATGGGTGAGTGGTCTCCTCTTATGCGTCTACCGAATGAGGTCTCAACTCCAGGGAGCAAAAATCAGGTCCTAAATAGACTTTTATCTTCAAAACAGAAGCTCTTCTCGATAAAGTTATCTCCTCCCACCCAGAAGTCTTTATCATTCTCACCTTCGCCAAGGACCAACTTGCAGGATGATGGTAGTCAGTTACCTTCTGAGGACAATAAAATTTTTAAGAAACTTATCCCAAGTCCTAAAGTCAGAGATGCTTTAATGTTTAGAAAGTCAGTTGAAAATGATGAAGAGACTGAAAAGGATGGATTCTTTAAGAGGCTCATGAGGGACAGCAAAGGCGAGGGTGATGAACCAACACCTAACTCAGAGGGTTTCTTTAAGCGCCTTTTGAAAGACAATAAATCAGAAGAAGAAGACATAACAAACAGTTCTGAGGGGGGGTTCTTCAAGAGGCTCTTGAGTAGTAAAGGAGAAAATGATGAAGTGACATCCAGTTCAGATGGACTGTTTAAGAGATTTTCACGAGATAATAAGGGAGATGAAGAGGAATTGGGTGCAAATTCGGAAAGTTTCTTCAAGAGGCTGTTACGGGAGAATAAAAAAGAGGATGAGGAGTCAAACCCAAACACTGAAGGATTTTTCAAGAAACTATTCCGTGACAGCAAACTTGAGGAAGATAGAGTTCCTAAAGCAGTGGATGATGAGGACAAAGACGGGTTCCTTAAGAAACTTTTCAAGGAAAAAGTTGATGACAAAAGACAAGGTAATGAAAAAACTGAGGCTAACGGAACAGTGTCGGCTGATAATAAATCTGGTGAAGAGGAAGAAAGGGAGGGTTTTTTCAAAAAATTCTTTAAAGAAAAAACTGATGACAAGAAAGACACTGTCAAGGCCGATGATGGGAATGAAAGTGAGGGTGATGAATCTCCAGAATTTTCTCTGTTCAAAAGATTATTCCGTATACATCCCGAAGATGCAAAACCTACTTCAGAAAATGAAAATAGCAGCAACGGCGTAGTTGAAAGCAGTCCTGGGACAGAAAACTTTTTCCGGAAATTGTTCAGAGATCGTGACCAATCTGTTGAAGATTCTGAACTGTTTGGATCGAAGAAACACAAGGAGGTTTGCCCTCATTTGACTTGGTCTTTCGCTTCTAGTGCAAATACTTGTTTCATTTTTTAATTCCGCTTTCTTGCGATCCATATCTTCAGATTCATTTGTCTAGATTCTTGTAGGATTGAATCATATATCTCTACTAAATATTTCTTGATGCTAATATTCGCTGAAACAGGGTGGTTATTCGACTTCAGTTTATTATTTATCTACACCGGATATTCTTTACTGTTATGTGTGCTGCTTGATTCTACTTATACCAATCCTTCTTATTATAACTACTGCAGAAACGACCAGGTTCACCTAACCAGTGGAATGATACTCCATCTGGTAAGCCCCCACTACCAAACAATACTGCATCACAGTTCAGGAAAGGGGCTTACCACGAGTCGTTGGAGTTTGTACAAGCTTTATGTGAAACATCGTATGGTTTGGTAGATATCTTTCCCATAGAAGATCGAAAGATTGCTCTTCGGGAGGTGATTCTTTCCACCACAATTTATTGATGATTAAATTTTACGTGTCAATTTTTACTTTGTAGCAACTGACTGAATTTTATATTCTTTTTTTCTTTTCTGGTGTTAGTCTCTTGCAGAGATCAATTTTCATCTATCGGAAGCTGAAAATACCGGAGGTATTTTATGAAAGTAGATCTTAAGAGGAGTTATTTTACTTGTTTAGCTCAAATATAGTGAGACAACATGCATTATATCGATCATGTATGCGTTTCTCTTAAATAGTATGTGAAACTATTTCTAGACCCGTCTTTAAAAAGTAGTATGTGCTTTGTATCTTATTTCTGTCCCACCACATCAAGTCCAATACTCCAATGTGTGATAGATGTTGGTCATTGTTTTTTTTCTGATTAGGTTTTCAGAACAGACTGCAGCCTTTCCACTCATGTTTAAAGAATCTTTTTTATTTCCACTCTTGTTTTCTTTTGTCGTTTATTTCCCTCTCTTGTATAGAAAGTCCCTGGACTTGTATTTCTTTTCTGAGAGATTCATGTGTCCAATCATTCTGGCATCTAAACTTCAGCTTTTGGAATCTTTATTGGGTTTTTTGTATTGTATGCTGTGTACATTGTTTCGTTGTGATAAATGCGTTTGCTATCAGATACTGAATTTTATTTCCAATAACCTTCCAGGAATTTGTTTTCCGATGGGGAGAGGAGTTTATCGAGTGGTCCATATTCCTGAAGATGAATGCATTCTTTTGAATTCTAGGGAAAAGGCGCCATACATGATATCCGTTGAAGTTTTGAAAGCGGATACATCCAGGTATATTTAATTTTCCTTTTTATATCCTGTTAATCATACATAGTGTCAACGTTTTCATGATAAACACTCTCCCATTGTTCTTTTTCTTTCCTGAATTTTGTTGTGGCAGTGCTAAAGATACATCTAACTCCCAGAAGCTTTCTAAGGGAGGCATTCCATTGGCAAATGGGGATGCATTCTTGCAAAAGCCACCTCCTTGGGCTTATCCACTATGGACTACTCAGGAGGTTTATCGCAACAGTGCTGACCGAATGTCGTTATCTACTGCCCAAGCAATTGATCAAGCAATGACTCCTATGTCAGAGATAAAGGTGAAACTTGTCACTGTAAGTCTCTCAGTAGAGAATCGTACTTCAGCTCTTGAATCATTGAGCGATCAATTTGATGACGTTTTGGCGGAGGCCCCAAAGACTGGGCTGAACACTGATCTTGAATGGGTAAGGGTGGTCGTGACTGCTGACCCAGGACTTAGAATGGAAAGCATCCCTGATCCATCAGTCCCACGTAAAAAGGAACACCGTCGTGTTCCAAGTACTGTTGCCATGGAGGAAGTAAGGGTACGTGTTTCTCAACCGATTACTTATAGGAGGCTACTACTTTTATGTTTTTGCCGTAAAAAATATATCTGATGCATCATGTCTCTTTCGATTCATTGAAATACTTCTTATACTCAGTTGATTCGATGTTTACTTGCTTTATGATCTTCCAATATGTTATGCACTTCATTTATCTATTAAGGCATATATGGTTAGAAAGTTAATATATTGAAATTGTATGCACTCTGTTTGATTTTGTTTCTATACCCGTCATTAATCCTTAATTAGAACACTTATGCAGGCTGCTGCAGCAAAGGGGGAGGCACCTCCAGGACTTCCTCTCAAAGGAGCTGGTCAGGATTCATCTGATGCACAACCAAGGGTGAATGCATGTTTAACATAGAATATGGATCGTCCTTTTCTTTGTCCTGTTTTAGATGCTGATTTAATATATATTTTATTTATGCTTGTCACTAGGCCAATGGTGGAATGCTGAAGGAAGGTGATGCCTTATCAGGTGAACTTTGGGAGGGAAAACGAGAAAGAATCCGTAAAGCTTCAATATATGGCAAATTACCTGGTTGGGATCTGCGTTCTGTAAGTGCTACATAAAGCCATATCCTTTATCTCTTATACTGGTGTTTCCCAGTCGAGTACAATCACCTAAATTAAGTTATTTTGTTGATGAAGGCATTGAAAGCCTCACTCAGTTTTGATTAGTACCCAAAGGTTTCTGTTATTCGGGTTGGTACTGCTGATTTTCCTTGTCTGAAGGACTTTAACTCATGATTCCTGAAAGTTTATTAAGGTCTAGTTTGAAATCGATTTTTTTTTTCTTTCAGATAAGTGAAAATACCTATTAACTATTTGACACCCACTCTGTCCTGATCATAGGATTTTTTTCTCTTTTAAGCCTGAAACAATGTAAATATCCAAGTAATGACTGGTGCTCGAGTCTAAGATAACTTTCTGAAAGGATCTGCTTATGCTTTTGCCTCTCTTTCCACCTGCATTTGATATTAATTTGTGTTTGTTGTCATCGAAAAACTGTTATGGACGTTGTTAGATGCTTTCCTTGCTTATTCTTTACTGATTTATCTCCTCGTGTGTTGACCATTTTGCCATATGATATTCCTTTCTACCACTATTTTTAAATAGCTCTAGATTTTTGCAGATCATTGTGAAGAGCGGTGACGACTGTCGGCAGGAACATCTTGCTGTGCAACTCATTTCTCACTTTTATGGTAGGTGATACTTTCTTATATCGACCAATTTCTGGTAATATCCTATATCTTTGGACATGCCTTCTCTTTTTTAGGCTTTCTTGTTCTGTTATCTAACATACGGATCTTTCCACCTTATAGAGTAATTGTTTTGTTCATGTGCTAGATATATTCCAGGAAGCAGGTCTACCACTCTGGTTACGCCCTTATGAAGTCTTGGTTACATCTTCATATACTGCCCTTATAGAAACAATCCCAGATACGGTAATAATGTAATCCAGAACCCTTTGAGTGTATTAGCAACAAAGTTTCTATTTAGTTGCTACATCATATCCTGTTATCAATCTATATCTATTTACATTGAAACCTTATGTAGAAAGTACCACTTTTCCTTCCTGCAGGCTTCCATTCATTCTATCAAAGGTAGATACCCCAACATCACGAGCTTACGTGATTTCTTTGCTGCAAAGTATAAAGAAAACTCTCCGAGTTTTAAGCTCGCCCAGGTAATGTACTGCTGCATTGGATTTTAAAGATTTTTTCATTATGCATGATTCTTCCTTGTTCAAACTTTAAAGAATTTTATGTGCATAATCTAAAGGACGCAGTCGCACCTACTTATGTCAAAATGTTATGTATAACCTTGTGCATTGGCTTCTTTTGCAGAGAAATTTTGTTGAGAGTATGGCTGGATATTCTTTGGTCTGTTACCTTCTGCAGGTGAATGTCTTAGAGACCCTTTCTTATTAGTACGTTGTGTTAGGTATCGAAGTGTGCATTGAAACAGAGGGAGCTATAGAATTTACGTGTTCTGATTCCTTTGTTAAGGTTCATGAATATCATGCTTTGTCGTTTTATGTCTCATGTGCCAATGATTGATTGCTTTTCGGTTCAGGTTAAAGATCGGCATAATGGGAATCTTCTCTTGGATGAAGAGGGTCACATTATACATATAGATTTCGGTTTTATGCTTTCAAATTCTCCTGGTGGTGTAAACTTTGAGAGTGCTCCATTTAAGTTAACCCGTGAACTTCTTGAGGTAAGACATTCATTCTTAATCTCAGGTTTTTTCTGGTCATGTTTCCTTCTGCAAATCAGTAACAAAAACACTTGTCACCCATCCAGGTCATGGACTCTGATGCTGATGGGGTTCCAAGTGAGTTCTTCGACTATTTCAAGGTATCTGCAAGACTTGCTTCTCACCTTTTGTTTTTAAATCACTCAAGTCTTTATCATTCATCCGTCTATAACTATTATGTATAATCAACGCTAATTTTCAATTCTTCATAGGTGCTATGCATTCAAGGATTCCTTACATGTAGAAAGCACGCCGAACGAATAATTCTCTTAGTTGAAATGTTACAGGTTCGTAATCTCTAGCGTCTATTTCTACTAACCGGAATCAGTTGTAAATTTACAATATGGTTTATTCACCTTGTGTCTCTCTATTAGGATTCGGGTTTCCCATGTTTCAAAGGTGGCCCACGAACCATTCAAAACCTACGAAAGCGGTTTCATCTAAGTTTAACTGAAGAGGTAAGCAATCATTTATCTCCTTGTAATCCACATGACCAGTACATCAACCTCATTTTATTGTATTTTTTTCTGGTGGGGATCACAAAACCAGCAATGCGTCTCCTTGGTACTGTCTCTCATCAGCAGTAGCTTAGATGCTTGGCGAACACGGCAATATGATTATTACCAAAGGGTCTTAAATGGAATATTGTGATGTCCCAAAGAAGCAAACCTTAATAAGGGTAAAAAACTCACAACATTTACATATTGGTAAAGTGTATTGTTGGGTTTAGCTCATGAAGACATACATGATTCGTTTTGAGGAACCCTTTTCATAGTTGTAGCAATCACAATCCTTCTAAAGGTAGAAGAAACCCTAAAGAGAAGGGATCACGTGTGTGCGCACGTGCTTGTGTGGTAAAAGAAACCAGTCACACACAAACGTGCGACTCACACGTAAACTAGAGTTTTGTGTACAGAAATGATTCTTGCAGAGGTTTGATTGTTATCTTTTACTTACTTTGCTCTTCTTTGTAAGGAGGAAAAAAGGCAAAAGCCTTGAATTTTCTTCCCCCTAAAGCTTCAGAAGGACAAAAGGGTAATGTTTCGTTTTTTATTTGTTTCTTCTAGCTACTGATGATGTGTTATTATTGTATAAATTGTGTATTATTTTCTAGGGATTTAAGTCTGAGCAACAAAAACAAATTATTATTATTATATAATTTCGTTAACATGAATGTATTAACTATCTTTGTTTCTCTCGCCATACACTAAATTTTCATAACAAGGAATCTAATATTATTTTAATGGGTTAAATACATAGGTTAATATATATAATATTATTTTTGGGGTCTAAATACATTTATTATATATATTTTACTTTTGTGACTCGACCAAAAAAAAAAAAACTTTACTTCTGTCAAAATAAACGCGTAATAACTCAAACCCTAAACCCTTCACTCTCTCGCTCCTCCTGGCTTCTCCTTCAAGCTATTCTCTCATTCTTCCTCCTCAGACCACAGTCGTCGTCTGTTTCCTCCACTTCTCATTCTCTTACATGTGAGTTCTCTCCTCTTAGTTTTCTCTGTTTATTTTCCGTTACGCCGTCAATGGTTCATCTTCCGATGTGATCTCGTCTTCTCTGTTAATTTCATTTCTTTGTTTCATATTGATTTCCTCGATCAAAAAGTTAATTTTTACTCTGGAAATTTGTTACTTAACCTAAATTGATCAAAATTTAAAACAAAATAAAAAAATTAGCCCTAGAAAATGTATTGTTATTGTTACAGTCCATTACTAAAAAATTCTTACTTTTTATGTGTTTGTGTTGTACAACAGATGTCTGCTGATATCTACAAGAAGAATCCATCTTTTATTTAGTGTGATTATGGGTTATATGAGCATTTGACTTGGAACCTTTCAAGCCCCACACCCTCTTCAAGTTGTCTTCTTCCTTAACTTCTTCACAATTCCTTCTTATTTCAGTTAACTTAGTGAAAGTTTTCTCCTTTTGGGTTAATGGGCAAAACTAACTTAGCTCCTGGATTTCGATTTCACCCAACTGATGTTGAACTTGTGAGATATTACTTGAAAAGGAAAGTTTTGGGTAAAAAGTTTCAAATCAATGCCATTGCTGAAATCGATATATACAAGTTCGAACCTCCTGATTTGCCTGGTAATTCAATCTCTCTTTGAGGAAAGTTTCATGCTTTTGGGCAATTTCAAAAGATGATTTTTAATGTTCTTTACAGATAAGTCATGTTTAGGAACTGGAGATCTTAAGTGGTACTTCTTCTGCCCAAGAGAAAAGAAATATCCCAAAGGTGGTAAAGCTAATAGATCAACTGAATGTGTTTATTGGAAGACCACTGGGAGAGACAGAGATGTTTCTTACAATAATGAAGTTGTTGGGAAGATAAGAACTTTGGTTTATCATTTTGGTAAAACGCCTCGTGGTGATCGAACTGATTGGGTTATACATGAATACAGACTTGAAGATAAAGTATTGTCTCAAAATAATGTTCCTCAGGATACTTATGTGCTTTGTGCTCTTTTTAAGAAAAATGGACTTGGACCAAGACATGGATCTCAATATGGAGCTCCATTTAAAGATGAAGATTGGAGTGATGAGGAACATGAAGATGTAACTATTTCTTCTGCAGTAAACACTGTTCCTGATCCTAGCAAAGAAACCAGTCTAGTTGCTACAGCTTCACATTCACATTCTCCTAAGGATTGTTTCCTTGGAGTGATCTCAGAATCTTGCGTCTCTGATGTACAGCTACTAACTTCCACAGTACTTAGAGATGTTGTAGCTTATGATCACATGTCTTCTTTACCTCTTCCTGAGGTTCCTCATGTACCTATCACTGACGATGAGTTAAACTCGATGCTGGATCTTTTTGATGTTGATAATAATGACGAGTGTTTACATTTCTTCGATGGATTCGACTACCAAAACAAGGTAAGTCTCTGCATCATGCTTCAGATGAATCAGATTCAGTGTTCATTAAAAAAATATTATTGTTGATGGCTTCTGAATCTATAGGTAAGTATTGAACCTGGTGTTTCTGTAACCGAGGAAGCTCCAGCTTACTTTGGAGATGGAAATTTGATTGGACAATCAAACTTGAGCAACGAGGTGTTCTTAGATATACCTCAAGCCATTAATCCTGGTGACTCAAGAAGCAACTGTCAGAATTAGAACCATTTAGTATTCTATGATGATTTATGATCTTTCTTGGTTTGATGTGTCATGGAAACTGAGACCAAACATGTGAAGCTTCTACCAGAATGTTTTCTTCTGTTGTAATATCTCTTTGCATGAAGTAAGAGAATAAACCATCAGATCTGGAGCCAGCTTCTATGCCCTGTTTCTATTACTGTGTTGCCTTTAGGTAATATATTTCATCATCATTTATGTTGTGACAAAGACCTTCGCTTTAACTTGTGATACATCTCCATGGAGTCTTATCTTCAATGATAATGCTATATAGACTATAAGAGTGAATGACACAGAACAATGTCAAAATTACATGGCTTTGTGATATAATGGGGAATATATGTAAAAGACATAATAGGGGATGTAAGTTCGAAGTAACAAAAGTTATGAGGACTTGTTTAATAAATATTGCTTTTAGGAGCAGACGACAAAACGGCGTCGTTTTCCCTTCATCTCCGGTATAACAATCCACGTGTCTTTTTTCAATAAGTTGAATTAGCGTTACACATGGAACATATAGATAAATAATATAATTTAAGGATGTATATTTAAATTACAAAAGATAAGAGGCTTTAATTCGAATTTATTGATTTTCAAACAGGCGACTTTGTTCTTCCGATTAAATCCTCTGAAAATCTCAACTTTAGAAGACAAAACGAAAATGGCGAGCCTACTCGACGGGACTCAATGGCTTAGGATAAGGTCTTTACCAGAGCTTGGTCTTAACTTACTTCGACGGCGTCAATCTGTTCCATTTTCCAGTTCTCGGCGAAGCTTCTCGGTGGTTGCTTGTTCTTCACAAGGCAATAATGATGGGTCTGTTAGAGTTCGTTTTGCGCCTTCTCCTACTGGTAATCTCCATGTAGGTGGAGCAAGAACTGCTCTTTTCAACTACTTGTTTGCGAGGTTCGTGATCTAATTTAAGAGTTCGTTTTTTTATGAACTGAACAATATTGAGAGTTATGAGTTTGGTAGGTCTAAAGGAGGGAAATTTGTGCTGAGAATTGAAGATACAGATTTGGAGAGATCAACACGTGAATCTGAAGCAGCTGTTCTTCAAGATCTCTCATGGCTAGGTCTTGATTGGGATGAAGGTTACTTCTTCTGTTGCGCTAGTTTAAGGCTTAAATGTTTTTGAATGGTGGTCTGATGAAACTTGGGATTGAAATTTCAGGTCCTGAGGTTGGTGGAGACTTAGGTCCGTATCGACAATCCGAAAGAAATGCATTGTACAAACAATATGCAGAGAAGCTTTTAAAGTCAGGTCAAGTCTATCGTTGCTTTTGCTCCAGTGAGGTGATTATCTTCTATTTAGCTTTAAACCTCTCTCTGTAGGTTTTTGACTTTGATTAATTCCAATGTGTATATAGGAACTTGTAAAGATGAAGGAGATAGCAAAGCTAAAACAGTTGCCTCCAGTATATACTGGCAAATGGGCAACAGCTACTGATTCTGATATAGAGCAAGAGTTAGAAAAGGGAACACCTTTTACTTACCGGTTTCGTGTTCCAAAGGAAGGGTCTTTGAAAATTAACGACCTGATCCGTGGTGAGGTAAGTGTTCCTGGCTTTTTTTGTGCTTAATTCTCAATCTATGGTTAGATATGCTAACTAATATCCACCGTAAATAGGGTGTTTCAGTTCATATCTGTTATGTAAAGCTCAATTTTACCTTCTTGTTATTGATCAGGAGTGATAGTGTTTTGAAGGTATCTTGGAACTTGGATACTCTTGGAGATTTTGTGGTAATGAGGAGTAATGGCCAACCTGTTTACAACTTTTGTGTTACAGTGGATGATGCTACCATGGCTATATCACATGTTATAAGGTTACTACTTCAGTGTCCTCTTCTTCTTTTTTATATTCTCAACTTGTTTTACTATGATCATATGATCAAATCTATTAACTTTTATTTTCAGGGCTGAAGAACATTTACCTAATACTTTGAGGCAGGCTCTAATTTACAAGGTAAGCATTAACTTATATGTGTTTCTTTCTATTGCTTTTGGAAGTTATGTGATCCGGAAGATACGAAGGATAACTTGATCAATCAATGACAGGCTCTGGAGTTCCCAATGCCACAGTTTGCACATGTTTCTTTAATTCTAGCTCCAGATAGAAGTAAACTGTCAAAGCGACATGGAGCAACTTCTGTAGGCCAGGTGTTTATAACTATGATTGCCTTGACTTCACCATGATCATTGATACTCAACAACTGATTCATAATCTTATTTCTGCTTTACGCTCAACAGTACAGAGAGATGGGATATTTGCCTCAGGGAATGGTTAACTATTTAGCACTCTTAGGTTGGGGAGATGGCACTGAAAATGAATTTTTCACACTAGAGGAACTTGGTAAGTCATTTCTGTTGACTATAACTTTCCTTTGTTTGATCTTAGTTGTCATATTATATCTTTCTGATTTCTTTGTTGAGTGTTTGTTCTTGATTTGCAGTTGAGAAATTCTCAATTGAACGTGTTAACAAAAGTGGCGCGATTTTCGATTCTACAAAGTTAAGGTGATTATTGAATTTGCTTAGCTGTTTGAGTTCTCCAATCTTTTTTTGTCTCTCTGTTTGTTGTCTACTTTTTGCTAATAAGTAGCTTCACTACTGCATATCTACAAACTCAAAGATGGATGAATGGTCAACATTTGAGGGCACTTCCATTTGATAAACTAAAAAAACTTGTTGGTGAGCGATGGAAGAGCGCTGGTATTTTAACAGATTCTGAGGGGAGCTTTGTAGATGTAAGGTTTCTATTTGGATTTAAGAACAACATTTCTTATCTCTACAGACATTTACAGAGTTTGAGCTTTGTTAAAGTACAGGAAGCCGTCGAGCTTCTCAAGGATGGGATTGATTTGGTGACAGATTCAGACAAAGTACTTTTAAACTTGCTTTCATATCCTTTACATGTTACATTGGCTAGGTAACTATTTAACTGTTTGTGTCTCTTGCATCACCTTGTTCATTTCAGTAAACACTATCAAACTGTTTGCTTCCCTTGATGCAGCCCTGAAGCTAAGCCTGCAGTGGAAGACAAACTTCAGGAAGTAGCAGCAAGCCTCATAGCTGCTTATGACAGCGGTGAGATTCAAAGTGCTTTAGCAGAAGGACAAGGTGCTTGGCAGAAATGGGTGAAAGCCTTTGGCAAATCAATGAAACGCAAAGTTAGTCCTCTTTCTAATCCAATTAATAATAAAACAAAACAGAACTGCTCTCTTTGAACGAACAAACCTTACTTGAGATTGGTGTGATGGTGGTTACAGGGAAAATCACTTTTCATGCCACTACGAGTATTGCTAACTGGAAAACTCCATGGACCTGAGATGGCCACTAGTATTGTTCTGATTCACAAAGCTGGAAGTCCTGGTATAGTTTGTCCTCAAGCTGGGTTTGTGTCTATGGAGGAAAGGTTTAAGATTCTTAGGGAGATAGACTGGGAAGCTTTGAACAAAGGGGAGAGTGAGCCTCTTGAATCTACAGCCACACTATCTACCTAAGAAGCTTTCCTTTTTTTGTTCTTCTTTAATCTTTGGTTAGTTGTTGAAAAAAAGGAGCTCAAAGAGAGATTTGGTTCCTCATGCATTTCTTGTTCACTTAAACAAATGACACAACTAAATTTGTAGATTATATGTATCAGCAAAATCAAAACTTGGGACACACCAAAGTTTTAATTTGATTTGTATGCTCTAGTTAAACCTCTCGTTTTGTTGTGCTTCACAGAAAAACATAGGCTCATTAATTAAAAGTCATAATCCAAAATCTGATCTGACCTGGAAAAGAGTTCAGTTTTTTTTGGGAGCTAAATCCGGGTCAGACTTGGGCTGTTTCGGGCATGACCCGGATTGAAGCTAAATTGAAATGATTTGGAGTTTTGCCAAATAGGATTGAAGGGAAATCTCACCTTATCCACACTCCAACCACAATCCCTTATTACATTCATGTCCACGTCATCATCATCATTATCTCATTCATCTCTAATACTAAAATCTAATCTTTTCTTTCCTCACTCACCAATCAAACCCAAAAAAAATCCAAAAAGAAAAGAAAAAAGACTCTTTAATGGCGGCCATGAACTCGAGTGTTCTCACTTGCAGCTACGCAATCTATGGTTCTGGCTCTGTAGAGTTAAACCAGAAAGTGGGTTTGGTGAATTCATCAGTTGGGTTTGGCCAGAAGAAACAGACGATTCCTGTGATCAAATCTCAAAGAGTTGTTAGTGATGATGTTGTTGATGCATCTAATGGAAGAAGATCTGCCATGGTTTTCTTAGCTGCTACACTTTTCTCTACTGCAGCTGTTTCTGCTAATGCTAATGCTGGTGTCTTCGATGAATATCTCGAAAGGAGCAAAGCCAACAAAGTAAGTCCTTGAAAATCTGAATCACTGATGACAACTCTAATGATCCTAAACGTTTTTTTTTAATTATTATTATAAGGAACTTAATGATAAGAAGAGATTGGCAACAAGTGGAGCAAACTTTGCAAGAGCATTCACTGTTCAATTCGGAAGCTGCAAGTTCCCTGAGAATTTCACTGGCTGCCAAGATCTTGCCAAGCAAAAGGTTTCTCCACACAACTCTGACGTTTTCTTTTCTTTCATGGGATAAGATTATAATGTTCTTCTTCATCTTCGTTTTTTCTGTATGCAGAAAGTCCCATTTATCTCAGAAGATTTGGCTTTGGAATGTGAAGGCAAAGACAAGTACAAGTGTGGTTCCAATGTTTTCTGGAAATGGTGAACTTAGTTTTTCTCTTATCTATTCTCTTTTATAAATCCAACAATGTATCTATCTCATGAAAATTCTCATATCCATTTTAATCTATCAAGCTAAACTCTTTTGAAAGCACACATTAATCACTAATCTAGTTAAAGTCAGTAAACTGGTTTGAATCTAGTTCAGCTTTAGATATAAAATCTGACTCAATATATATACATGTTCATCAAATACATTTTTTTCTTAAAATATACCAATTCAAGCGTATAGAAGAATTCTAAACCGGAGAGAGTAATACACATATTTTACTGTAATCTAATTTACCCAAAGAACAGAAGAAAAGTGTGAATGGTACCAAAAACAAAAGACTCAAACCCAAAAAGAAAGAAAATGAATAAACTAAAAACGACCACAAAAATACAAGAGTTAATAAGAGTGTGTGTGTTTATACATACAAAACGAGTGGGACTTGAAGTAAGTCTTCTCAACCGATAGCGTAAGTGAGAGTTTCTACTTCATTTGGTCTCCAAATTGATTTTTTAACAGAAAGCAAACCTTCTTTTTCCTTTGAATAAGTCATACTAACTTCCCATTTCATGGCTTTCACCATTGCTTCCACTTCTTGGATTGTTTGTGCATCGTCCCGGACTATAAGTTTCCCTTCGGGTCTCAAAACCCGATCCACTTCCGCTATCACCGCCGTTAGATTACATCTGTGAAAGTCAAGGTTTTGATTGTTTATTACTATGTTATGTTGTTTGAAACAGAGACTTATTAATACTCAACAAACCTTTGTTTGAGTTTGGAGAAAAGATGGTCAGCGTGAAGGAGATCGTATGATCTCGGGTAAGTACTGAATGATTCACACCAATCATGGTAGATACCAAAGAGTCCTCGTTCATAGATTATTGCTAGTGTGTCTGGTGAATCTATTGGAACCACATTCATGACCCACATTTTCAAGTCTCTTAGAGCCGCAGCAAAACTGCAATAGAATCAAGTAGAGTGTGTCTTGATTGAACTTATATTATCCAAATTCAGATGAATCATGTTTTACTTACCCTCCATAAACGGCTCTCATGTCCATGACATTTCTAACGGTTGCCCAGTTGATTCCTAAACCTTTAAGGTATGATTTGGTCACTACACGTTTCCAGTGTTCATAATCAGCACTGAAATCTTCTGGTGCTGCTTTTCCATAAACTCCAGTCTGGGAACTTGATAACCAGTACGGTGGTTTCTCTAATCTCGCTGGCCATTGCTCGGGCCACTGCGATCCACGTTGTGTTTTGTTTTCTGGTGCGGTGTGCATGCATGCTTGAAGAGGCACTTTCCTACAAAAACCACAGGACAAAAAAAACATGAATTCGTAAACGTATATCAACTGAATTTTTAAACGCAAATTGAAAAAGAAAAATACCAAGATGCATTTGGATCATCAGAGTCAGGACATATTGGAGGTTGCTGTTCTGATCTGTTTTTGTAGCATTCATTTGAATTTGGCTTTCTGTAAGTAGCTGCAGCTACTCCATTTATAACGTCCTTGTTAATGGATATGAGTTCCCAACACATTTTCTTAGTGAGTTCACTCATTTCTGCAAAAGTCGCCAACATGAGGTTTGAGAGAAATAGTAAAAAAAATATAGCAATAAAACATGGAGGGTAATACACAACCTTTCCAAATTTCAACATCTTCGGTCTTTTTCTGATAAACAGGAGTAGCAGACCACACAAAGAAGCCACCGGGTCTCAGTACACGGTTAAGCTCCAGGAGGAGTTTACCACCTGTCCATGTATTGTGCACACAAACATCAGAAACATATATATATCAAGAAGTTTTACGGATCATTAGAATGGTTAAGACCCAATGGTAGTTTTCCATTCAAAGACTACATCCATCATGGCTATGTTGCTAACCTTCAATGTGCCATGGTACTCTACAGCGAGCACAATGAACTATGTCAAAAACTCTGCCTGGGAAAGGTAGCCTTGTAGTGCCCATAACTGCAGAAATGGCAGGAATGCCTCTCTCAAGAGCAAATTGCACTTGAGCTTCATGTTCATCTTTAGGTGCGAGGGACATGGTAATCACATCTCTGTCAAAGAGGAAACCTCCAAAGCTTGCAACACCACATCCAACATCCAGGACCACACGAGAACGTTTACCCCATGCGATATCGGGGACAGACTGTAAACATATTTTCATCAGACATAAGCACAAATAGTACTCTAAAGTAATCAACTGGATGCATAAAAAGGCATCGGTAACAAACAGAAGAATTGCATCTGAGTACCAACCTCCTGTATGAAATCAATGTAATGAAGAGCACCATGCTTGAATTGGGTTCCTCCACCAGGAAAAGTTAGATATTCACCTGTAACTTTAACCCAATTTTGATGCCCCTTATACTCAGCAAGCTTGGTATGAGGGACGTTAGTGTACCAGATCTGCATAAATGAAAATCTTTTATCAGGTTCTTTTCAGATTAAAATATCTAAACGAGAGAGCGAACAAATCCAACAGACCTTTTCTCGACTTTTGGGCCACTCAATTGGCCGCTTGTATCCTTCAGGCAAAGGAACTAGGCAGGTGGGTGGGTTGTCTGGGCAATGTCTCTCACGATGCTCATAATGTTTAGTACTCGGGAGACTCTTAATAGCTTGCACATTATCAAGGCAGGGAATGTAATCAGGTCCGGCAGTTGTATTGCAGAGTGTCCAGTTGAAATCAATTTTATCCCCAGAACTCTTCTGAGCTTCTTTCTCTTGTTTGGACTCAGTTGCCTGGGTTGAAAATGAACCATTTTGAGCCATAGTTTCATTCAGTAGCTCTAACTGTACCCCAGGAGGTGTAAGACCACCTGAGCTCTCGTTCTTAGGTTGACTTTCTTGCTCTACTTGAACATCCACATTTGTCTCAGCGTTGTTTTCCTTCTCAGTCTTGGTTTCAGAATCTTCATTGCCTGTTTTGGTTTCGTTATCATCTTTGAAAGATTTTGAATCTGTACCATCATCATTGGATTTCTTCTCACTGTTGTCAGACTCAGATTTCTTTTGGTTTTCACCATCCTCACCCGACTCATTATCCTCAGTTTCAGGTTTAGTTTGCTTTTCACTGGAATTCTTCTCACTGTTGTCAGACTCAGATTTCTTTTGGTTTTCACCATCCTCACCAGACTCATTATCCTCAGTTTCAGGTTTAGTTTGCTTTTCATTCGAGTCAGGATTTTCTTCTTCAGGGTTGTCTTTCAAATCTTTTTTTTCATCTGAATTATTTTCACCACCATTTTCCGACTTGGAGTCATCGTTTTTATTTTCCCCACCTTCAGTCTCACTTTTTGTCTCACCAGATGAAGTAGACTCTTCTTTAGTTTTCTCTTCTATCTTNGTTTTCTCTTCTATCTTATCTTCCTGGTTCTCTTGTTTGCTTGGGGTCTCATAAGTAGACTCTTCTTTAGTTTTCTCTTCTATCTTATCTTCCTGGTTCTCTTGTTTGCTTGGGGTCTCATCCTCTTGAGGCAAGCTTGCATCACCATCTCCCTTTTTATCCTCCTTTGGTGTTTCACCATTGCCTTCCTCTGCAGGTGGGATCATCTGATTCTTTATCCCATCATTGTTGTCTAGAGAAGCCACCTCAACATTCTCCGTAGGTCCAACAGAAGATGATGTCATCATCCAGATCCCGACTAAGCATAAGGCCACAAACACAATTACTGTCACCGTGGAGCAATAATTTGATGAGGGCCTCCTGTTATCTATCCTAGTGTACCTTGGTTGTGCCATGGTTGTGATTTAACAACAACTAATAACAATGCGGCTACGCCTACACATAGAGAAAAAGGGAAACAGATGTTAGACGAGCAATAAGATCTATATCATTATATCCTGAGAGACAACAAGGCAAATATAGAAACAAGTACAGATACAAGCAGTGAAGTCAATCAAATGGAGTAAAACTTTCTTCATCTCTTAAATCGAGTAAACTGTTAATTTCAGAGCTGAGGAAATTGAAGAAATATAATATGCAAGCACTCAAAACTCTAATAGTTTGGTTTAATTGAATTCTAATTACGTAACACAGATAAAAACAAAAAGGTAATGTCACTAGATCTGCTTGCGATTACAATGGAAACAAATACCGAAGAGCAACGAAATCATCGAAGATAAGTATTCAAAATTAGTTCCGTCAAGTTACTCAAGTGACATGGATTTTCAAATCTTAAATCAAAGCAGAAGTATCAAGCATGCGGAATCATAGAATTTCAAGTTAAGATTATCAGGTAACAAACGCAACAAAAACTTCAAGCACAACAAGCAATAATAATATCAAACAAAGAGAAAACACTAGATCCGCAACAGATCTAGTGTAGAACCACCATTCTCCTACATCATCACTAAACAACATTAAGATTCTAAAAAAATCACAACGAAATGTGCACAAGCTGTACCTAATACAGGCGATGAAGAGGGAGAAAGAATGAAGAATCTGTGTATCTCAATTCGAGCTACGAAGCCATTTTCTCGAGAAAATTCGAATGTACACAGGGGATTATGCTAAGAAAAAGGGGAGAGGAGAAAGGTATTTATATTTGATTTTTTATTTACAAATCAACCAAACAAAACAAATCTTAATTAGTGAATATTATTGATTTTAAATTTTAACTAATGCTTATTATAGATGCTTGATGATTCATCATCTATAATAGGGAAGTAAGGAGTAGCCGTGAATTTAGTTGTGGTCGAAATCGAATATCTATTTAAATCATTTAGATTAATTTTATGCAATGACTAGTTTAGTCAATGGCTTAAGACCTTAACCTTACCATTTTTAATGTATTAATTATAGTTATATATTTATCATGTTATGAATCAAGTTATTTACGCATTGTTTTAGCTAAAGCAAAATCACACTTTTTTAACTTTACTCTTTCATACAAATTTTTTTGTTTATTTTTCACATAAAGTTAATCAACCGAAAGAGCTGAAAATAACACATGTGTTAGCGTAATTTTTAAGTTTTTTATGTTACCAAAATAAAACAATTTCACAATATTTATACATCTATATAATAAACTATATTGATTCACGTGTCGGTGACTATATAGTCCACGCCCCGAGAAGTTTCCGTTATCTCACCGTAAGAACAGTGTATACAACAAGTCCATATTTAAGAAGAGTTTAATAATTGTTTTGACTAGCTAAATATAATACTTTAATTATATTTATAATATGAGTGTTGCCACTCGCCCGATCTCGTGGATCGTAAATGTGGCCGTTCATATAAAAACTGAACGATGAATGTCGAAGTGTCGGTGGGTGTAATGTTCTCGTCCCGAGAAGTTTCCATTATGTCAGTTAACACACTTATATAGAATGATTTCAACCCTTCAAAAAAAATTCAACACTGATCTAATTTTTTCATATTGTAAGCATATACAAACGAAACTTTAACATATTGTAAGCATTTACATAACTGTTGAATATTTCACAAACGAAAATAACTACTCGAATGAAAGAAAAATGAAAAAGTTTTATGCTATGTTATTACGAAAAGCAACGAATATTTTTAGTTGATTTATGTATTTTTCATGTTTTATATTTTGAAAATGTGAATCTTATAGTATAGTACTACTCTATATCACTTCGAATTATGTTTATACATAATGCTCACAAATCAAGAAAAATTACAAACTAATTTATAACCCTGGAATTTTTGACAACCAAATTTTTTTATCAAAAGAGGAAAACTTTATGACCTTAATTTTGTATTAATGACAAAAACAATTAAAGAACGTATCATTTTATGTCATTTCATTTTATCTTGTTATCATAATTACCTTTGTTTTTTTTAAAGCAAAATAAAAACGTAAACAAAAAGAACATGAATCACCAAATTACTGTAATTATTACTAATTTATTGCGCCGAAAATTCAATAACGCAAAACAAGAAATAAAAAACAAAGAAAGCAAATAAACACATCAACGTATGAGTCAGTGGTACATTTGTTTATTGACGAACGAACATGTGAGAGATCCAAATTCAGTGGTGGATTTCTAATTGCTTCCTCTCCAGATCTACACTTCACTGCTCGCTCGCTCGTGTAAGATCCAATCATCATCAATCGTTTGTTCCCGGTAAAGATTCTATTATATTTACCGCCTCTAATTCGAGCTCGATTTGCTCAGAACCTTCACTATTCTTCGATTTTGATTTTGGGTTTATGTTTTTTTTCCCCTTTCCCATGGGGTTTAGGAAAAAATTTACTGATTTGTTAATTTATTCATCAATCGTTAATTTGTTTTCTAATTTGTATGAATTTAAATTTAAGAATAAAATATCACTATTAATCATCAAGTTCTATTGGGATTTAGATATATTAAATTACTACTGATTAAATATTGCTTTTGAATGATTCAATGCTTGTCTAAGATTTTGTTTACAACACTATGTGACTGGTTCTTTTCAAGGATCTCAAAACTTCAAGAACAGAGCAAAATTTGAAAGGTGTTGTTGATGTTATCTCTGCCATTGAATCCAAAAATAAGATGTTTGTTGGGAAAAATTACATACTCAGAGGAAGTGTATCACTTGCCTTGATTATCCTCATTCTTTTGGTTGTTCTACTCCTTGTTTCCGAGAATAATCCGCTTCCTACTTCTTTCTTTGAACTTAAAAGTCAGTTTTCAGCTTCTTCTTCTTCTTCTTCTTCTTCTTCTTCTTCTTCTTCTTCAGGTATTTATTTATATGCATTTCATTTCCGTAGGTTTTAGTATTCAGTTTTTAATAGGTTTTAGTGATCAAACTTTTCAACTCTGTTTATCTCAAGAAATTACAATTTTGGTTTGATATTCAGTTTGTAACTTTGCAAAGGGGAAATGGGTTGAAGACCGGAAGAGACCATTGTATTCTGGTTTTGAATGTAAACAATGGTTATCAACCATGTGGTCTTGTAGAATCATGGGCAGACCTGATTTCTCATTCGAAGGTTATCGATGGCAACCCCAAGGTTGTAACATGCCACAGTTTGACAGATTCACTTTCTTGACAAGGTATGATAGATTTTTATCCATTTTCAATCTTGATTCTTTTGCTGTTAATGTTAGTTTATCTAGTCATAAAACTTACAGCATAGTGTTATTTTAGAATAATGAACATTCTTGTCTGTGATGTGTTGTACTAGATTGGATTTGTGTGAATATGTTGTAGCCGAACAAGTTTTTGCTACTGTCTCAAGTTGCTTTTTGTTGTTGTTGTTTAGAATGCAGAACAAGACCATAGCATTTATAGGAGACTCATTGGGACGGCAACAGTTTCAATCCCTGATGTGTATGGCCACTGGTGGTGAAGAGAGCCCAGAGGTTCAAAACGTGGGATGGGAGTATGGTCTGGTGAAACCCAAAGGAGCTATCCGTCCTGATGGTTGGGCTTATCGGTTTCCGACTACAAACACAACGATTTTGTATTATTGGTCAGCTAGTTTATCAGATTTAGTACCGATGAACAACACAGATCTACCTCAGATTACAGCTATGCATTTAGACCGTCCACCAGCGTTCATGAGAAACTACCTTCACCGTTTCGATGTATTGGTTCTAAACACGGGTCATCATTGGAACAGAGGTAAGATTGAAGGAAATCATTGGGTAATGCATGTAAATGGAACACAGGTCGAAGGTGAGTATCTGAAGGATATTAAAAACGCTAAGGACTTTACAATACACAGCATTGTGAAGTGGCTTGATGCACAACTTCCATTACATCCTCGGTTGAAAGCTTTCTTTAGGACGATTTCTCCTAGACATTTTAAAAATGGAGATTGGAATACTGGTGGAAACTGTAACAACACGGTTCCTTTGTCTCGAGGAAGTGAAATCACAGGCGATGATGGATCGATTGATACAACCGTTGAGAGTGCTGTGAATGGGACAAGGATAAAGATTCTTGACATAACTGCACTTTCTGAGTTAAGAGATGAAGCTCATATCTCAGGGTCAAAACTCAAACCAAGAAAACCGAAGAAGGTGAGTAACGTGACTTCAACTCAAACTCCAACGATCAATGATTGCTTGCATTGGTGCTTACCTGGGATCCCAGATACTTGGAATGAGCTTTTCATTGCCCAGATTTGAAGTATTCAACATCATCACACAAAAGTTAGTTCACAGGAACGACTCTGTTGATTCTTTGCTATAGAAAGTTTTTGTTTTTTTTCACATTCTTTCTGGGAGAATAACATAGTTCCAGTGCTTACAAATAGAGAGATTTTAGAATGTTATTCGACTGATACATATATACAATTTGTTTTTTTTTTAAACAAATATTTCTCTCGACCGGAACCGGTACGAGATCGGTTTAATATATTCGTAATTTGATTTAAATACCGGTTTATGCGACAAGAAGACTTGAAAAAACTCGTGATTCGTGAATCGTGAGAATTTTGTTTTAGTAATGGCGAGTTTCGAGATATTCGAACCAATATTTGGAGAACTTGTACCCGAAAGTTCGGATCCGGGTTTGGGTCTTCTCCGGCGATGCCTCTTCCACGTATACGCTTCCGATTCGTATCATCTAACTGTCAATGTAACTGACTTCGTTTCCTGCACCTGGACGACGATTCTCTCCGTTTCGCAGCTAGACGATATGGTTTGTCTACTCTTCCTTGTTCTCGTAGTCTTAAATCTTAATCTTTCTTCTTCAGTTTGAATTTTTCTGCTTTAGATTTATTTGCTCATTCTCGAAGATATGAATAGCTTGTTTGACTTAAAACAGTTGATTTGAAACAGAGAGATACTGTGGGGATTGGTGGGTCGTGGTCTGAGTTTCTTGATTATACTATTGCTTCCTTGAAATCCGAAAACGTGAAGCTTCTCCTTGGACATACTTCAGTTTCAAATGGTAAAAAAATGTCTAAACTTGGTGTTGACTTGGTACTATACTGTTGCTTCCTGCTTCACGACTGTTTATCTTTGTATTATTAACTCTGTTGTTTTTTGATGTATTTCATCACATAATGTTTTAGGTGTGGAAACAGCACGACTAGTTTCTCAGAAGACCAAAGGAATGCCTCGTATAATAGTTCCTTTAACAAAGATGGTGGACTCATCTGCTAGTGAAGCAATGGCTAATCTATCTCTCGAGTTATTCAGAGCATTCAAGAGCAAGAAGCACCTACCAGGTAATAAATATGGGATATTAGCTTCTCAGTCTGGTTTTATTTAGAAAGATAATGGTGACTGAAACGGAATGGGTTTATTAACTTTTAAAGTTTTACTCTTTTATTTCTGCTATCAGGAGAAGTGAGTTCTGTAGCTGGAGCTACTGATGAAAAGGTAGTTTTGCTCTCTAATGGTGTCTTTCTAATCAGCAGTTATTAACACTGCTGTAATACTCTGTTCTTACCTTGGTTGAAAAAGCTCATTTATATTGTGATCAGGATAAGAGGGACTCTTCTCATAACCAACTGGAACTATACTCTTCTGGACAACGAGATGTTATGGCTTCATCAACACATAACCGGCATGGCTCTCCCGGTTAGTCTTGTTTGCTTTTTAACCACATTTAGTAATCTATTTCCAGTTCTTCCGTAGAAAATACCTTATGTAAACGATACTCTACAACATCACTGTTTTATCCCTCACATTATTTGGTTTCAGCCAAACAATCTGACCGAGAAGCTAAGACAACAAAACCTGCTAAACGAGTACCTGCTCATCGGAGGTATATACATATCATCTCCTACCCAAACTTCATATGCAACATCCATATTAATATCTATAATCTTAGTATTAAAACCTAGTTATTGTTTTTGCAGAACCCGTAAACGAGGTGCTCTTCTCCAGGATTCAGAAGAAGAGGATGGCNGGTTATACTTATCTTATGACAATTTCCCAGGTTCTTTTTTGTTCTCTGGATTTTGTAAAATTAATTTGTAAGGTTAACTTAGATTCCATGGACACATATTAGATGAAAAATAAATAAAATCTAAATCTTCCTTGTTATCAATCAATATTCATTATCGTGTAGTTTTCTCTAAGCACACATTTCTTACATATCTGATGTATCCAATATATGAACTAAGCATAGACATTGAGTCACAACTACAAATATAGTACAGTTTCAGTTGTGTCTCAGAGAAAAAGTTTCTCCTCTTCCATGGATTCTCTGACTGCCTTCAAAATCCATGGCTTGAGTTTCTTGGTGGTAACTATGATCCCTGTTTTGTGAGCAAGATACTTTCCTTTTGAGAAGTCCAGAGATTTCCCTGTAGCATCGCAAACTACGCCTCCAGCTTCTGCACAAGGTTGGTTACTCTTTTCACTTCTTTTTATTTATAGTCCTCTCATATTTGTTATAAGTGTGTTTTAAAACTAGTTTTCGTTGCATTAGGGCGAACAGTTCTCATCGTTGAAAAAGGTTTATTGTATTGTACCTGTGGTGATGATTGAACCAGGAGCATGGTCCCATATACTTTCTCGGTATCCTTTGAGAGTAAAACGCAAGTATATCTCTGCATCTCCTCGCGATAAAGCTGCATATTTAGCTTGGCTATCGATTCTAACAGGTAATGCTTTGATCCCAAGTTTCTGCTCTAACCGAAAAAAACAGATTGTTTTAGCTGAAAGAATCCTACTTAAGGACACACTATTAATACAAAGAAACATGATTGTGAATGTGACCTTGGCAATGGTACAATGGATGGGAATTGGTTTATGGTATGATTCTAAGAACTTTGCTTCTTCAAGATTCTCATTTCTACTCACTTGCACCTATCAACACAGCTTTCACTGTCTTTAACACTATCAAACAACTGCAGATTGATCACACAGTTCAGCTTCTTTATACCTTCTGTGGCGGAGAATCGCCCTTGAGCGGTTGCACATAAGTCCCTGAACCCTTTGTTGCAAAGAAAAGACAGCCAACATTGCCCTTAGAAGACTTATCTATCTCACAAACCGCAGAAGCCAAAGGAAGATTCGGGCAAGCCATGACACCAAGCACCACTTTGCCTTCCACAAGCAACGCTAATCCCACAGCATATTGCTCTCCTCTTACAAATCTAAACAAGCATAGAGACTTCAAGTATCTGGTATGGAAATATTAAGCTTATAGATAATAAAAGAGATTTGTTTACCCTCTGGTTCCATCTATAGGATCAAGAACCCAGTGGCAACCACTGCAACCACCTTCTGATTTACCACAGTCTATAGCATTTAACACATCTTCTGTAGATAGCAAAGAGGCAGCGTATGATTCCTCTGAAGCTAGAGTATCGTTCACAAGCTTTGTAATACTTTGTAGAAACACTTCACTTCCCTTCTTCCGCAGATCTCCAGTTTCCTGTAACACACTATAAATCAATAAAACCCGAGTAACAATTCTGATTAACAGGTTTTTGAATGTTACTGTACCTCTTCAGCAACTAATGAGAGTTTTTCAGGTTGGAGCTCCCTCTCTAATACAAGACTAACCACAGCTTGTGATCCTGAAGAAATCATCCATAAACTAGAGAGGTAAAGACATTTTCTTGAAACAAAACCGAAAAGTCTGAAAATATTGGATTCAAACCATAATCAGCTGTAGTAACTGGGCTTGTATCAGATTTTTTCCATACTTGTGACTGCAACAGAGTCTTCTGCACTTGCTGATTCATTACATAGAAAATTTGATTACTTACAGCGATTCATAGTATCATCATATTAGAGTAATCGTAACCTGGCTGAGACGAGCAGCTAGTGAAACAGCTTTCTTTGCAGCGGCTAGCTCTTTCTCATAAGACATTGAAAAGCTTCAAGTTTTGTATGTTAAAGTTTATACTATAATATGGTTTATTGAGCCAACGTATATATATTGTTNTCAAACCATAATCAGCTGTAGTAACTGGGCTTGTATCAGATTTTTTCCATACTTGTGACTGCAACAGAGTCTTCTGCACTTGCTGATTCATTACATAGAAAATTTGATTACTTACAGCGATTCATAGTATCATCATATTAGAGTAATCGTAACCTGGCTGAGACGAGCAGCTAGTGAAACAGCTTTCTTTGCAGCGGCTAGCTCTTTCTCATAAGACATTGAAAAGCTTCAAGTTTTGTATGTTAAAGTTTATACTATAATATGGTTTATTGAGCCAACGTATATATATTGTTTCTTCAATTCAGTGGCAGATATTGTAGTACAAGTGTGGACGACGGAGTCAACATCGTTGATTTATATAATTACGAGCTTCGTGCGAAATTGAGTTTAGTGCAAACCGTCTTTCACGTAATAACATAATAAGTTGACGTTAAAAGAATAAAACTAATTTATAAAAATAAATAGACAGACAAATAAATATATATTATAATTACGTAGAATATTTAGCGGATTTTTTTGTCGTATTTTAATAAATATATATTATATTATGGAAAATATTTAATGGATTTTTCTATTGGTCTGTCGTATTTTAATAATATTCGTAAGAAGACAGGATTGGTCAAATATTTATATTTCACCTAATTAGATCAGCACACTAAGTCACTATTATATATTTATCGAGTTAAACAATCCAGTAGCATTCACGTATTTTCGAATATTAAATATATACCACAATTTAAAAAAATAATTCAAAAGAGAATTAGTGTATGTCTTCTTACACACCAAAAGGTGAGTTTTTGGATTATTTTTTGTTTTTTTTTCTGGTTTTTAATAAATAGACTGAATAAACACAGAATATGTAGGAAAAGACAACAACAACAATAATAAGTAGGGTTATTAAAGTTGCGTGTTAGTGAAGTTTCAAAGAAGCAGCTTTTTTTTGTTCTTCTTCTTTATCATCTTCTTCTTCTTTAATTGATTCTCTAACAGCTTTCAAAAGCCTTGGTAACAGTTTCTGAGTCGTAACAACAATTCCTCTTTTGTAATCAAGATACTTCCCTTTCGAAAAGTCTAATGGATTCCCCTCTGCATCAGTCACTTTTCCTCCTGCTTCTGAATGATTACATTTTCACAAAAACATTATGATTCATCAAAACCAAAAAGCTAAGTATTTAGTTTACCTGAAACGATGATTGAGCCAGCTGCATGATTCCATATTGACTCAGGTCTTGCTTTACGAGTAAACCTTAAGTACACTTCTCCATCTCCTCTAGATAAAGCTGCATACTTTGTTTGACTGTTGATCTTTATTGGAGATTCTTTTATCCCTAGTCTCTGTCACATAACAGAGTCAAACAAAGTCAACCCTTAAAATAAAACCAAGAAGTTACATATATATATATATGTTTGTGTACCTTAGCAATGGTGTTATGGATTGGGACTGGTGTATGGTATGATTCAAAGAAACTCGCTTTTGCGGGATCATCTATGCTGCTTACCTCCACCTAAATAGCACATTTTAAATCAGTTCTTTAACATTGAAAAGATTGATGATAGTTAATAAGCAGAGTAGTTGTTTACCTTGACAGGAAGAGAGTCAACATTAAGAGACTGAACATAAGTCCCAGTACCAATGGTGCCATAGAATAAGCAACCAGTTTTTTCAGGTGAAGAAGACTTGAGTGTGTTAGCAGCAGTTGATGCTAAAGGAAGCTTAGGACAAGCCATTACACCAAGTACTACTTTACCTTCAACCAATAATGCTAATCCTATTGCATATTGTTCTCCTCTTATAAATCTACATATTTCAAATTCATGAGTTATATAGTAAAGTTCCAAGTACTCTATGATAGTTCAAGGACTAACCCTCTAGTGCCACCTATAGGATCTAAGATCCAATGACGACCTATAGGACCTCCTTCAGATTTACCAGAGTCAATAGCATTAAGAACATCATCTGAAGACAAAGGAGAAGCATCTACATATGATTCATCACTTGCTAGAGTATCTTTAACAAGCTCTGTAATACGTGTCAATACTGTCTCAGCAGCAACTTTTCTTAACTCACCAGAATCCTACACATAAATAAATAAACCTAGTTTCATTGAAAACAACAAAAACACTAAACCTGTAAGTGTTATTGCATTTTTAGTACCTCTTCAGCTACTAATGAAATATGTTCATTCTTAAGTTCCCTTTTCAATACAAGACTAACCACAGCTTGTGAACCTAAACAAAGAAAAACATTTCTTTTATTTCATTTATGAGCCAATCAAGATATGAGAATGATTTCACATTTAAAACTTAAAAAGCCAAAAATGGAAATGAAATCGAAAAGTCAAAGAAGGCAAAACCATAATCAGCAACAGTCACAGGACTTTCATCTGATTTTATCCAAACATCAGTTACCAATAGAGATTTCCTCACTTCCTGTAATCAAAATCAAATTCAAATTCATCATTTCTTCAATCTGATTCAAGTCTCTCTTAAACATATTACAAAATAATCAAATCAGTGTTCATCAATCCAGATTATAGATTTCACAACCTAATCAGAAAATATCAATCTCAGTTGACAATTTCAAATAAACGACTAAAAAAGTCATACATTCAACTCATTTATTTTTTCCACAAAGAACATTTGATTCTCTTAAACACGTATCATAATGTCAACGAACAAAAAAAAAATTCCAAATCTAAAAATCAAAGAGGATCATGTTGATCTTAGAGACATGGAATTGAATAATCCATACGTTGCTAAGACGAGCAGCGAGAATAACAGCTTTCTTCGCAGCAGTAAGCATCTCATCATAAGACATTTGATTAGGTTAAGTAAAGAGTACGACAACGAAGAAGATGAAACGATCTATGATATAAATGAAAAACCTCTGAATCAACTTCTTCACAATTTTTATTATCTCTCTCTCTTTTTTATTAATCTAAATAAAATAATACAGATATAACTGTTGATTGAATTTAATTGTTTTTTATTTTTGGTATTTTAAAAGTATTATATTCCCATCTCTACCGTTGTAGGCTACCGTTGAGACAATGGACGTTTCCTTCACGTTGTCTCATTCCTCTATTATTTTATTCACATTAATTTTTTTATATATTTTAATTTCATTTCATCTTTTAAATTAAAATCTAGATTAATTAAATAATGAAATGGTCCAGTGATATGTTTCCTTACAGAGAGAGATATTTAAGACTTAAAGATATTTGGAATTTTGAAGAAATATCTGTAATTTCAGTAATAATACTTATTTTTGGAAGTGAAGATCACATCATGTTTAATTTTATGTTGGCTTATAAATAGTATATGATTATAACTTTTTACTTATATCTTTCCATAAATGTTATTTTATGTATATTTTATATATTTATCTCAAACTTTTTTCAATATGCTAATATTCAAAGCACGTTTTTTTTTCGTTTGTTTTTGGGCTTTATTTTTTAAAAATAGATGATAGGAGAATAGATTCTTCTTTAATTTACAGTAATTAAATATAAGTATTGTAATCATAATTAAGTATATATATTGCAAATTGCTTTTAGTTTATTTTAAATGACGTATCAACTTGTGGGCCCCTGAGAACAAGTTATTGTATTTGTGTGATCATTAACACACTAATATTTTGATTAATAGAAATTTTAAATAATATTGTATTACTATAATTCACATTAAAAATAAAATTAATTGCATAGTAGAATTGTATTCGTCCAATATTTTTTTTTAAAAGTTGACTAGACCAAACGTGGCATTTATTACGTGTCCTTAGACTATATTGTCTCCACGAATCTTGTTGTGAATTATGAGGGAATAAAAATCACGAATTTTCAACTTTTTTCTTTTGGATTAAAAAGTTACAAGCTAAAGTATATATATTTATTTATTGCAAAAATAAAATGATAACGCGCTTACAGGTTACTTGTTAATATGGCAAGTAGCAAACGCGCTCTAGGCACGCATAGGGACACGTAAACCTTAAAAGCCCTTTAATGGCCCATATTAGCCCAAACTAAAAACTATTCAGCCAATTGGCCCAACCAATAGAAGTTAGTTAGTTAAAGAGCTACGGCCCATATAGAACCAAATGACATCTTTTGGGCCGAAACAGAGACTCATTTTTATTTGAATTTAGAAAATTAAAGAAATTGTCATTCACACTTTGTAAGGAAATGAAACAAGAGTTACAGAGAGAACACAAAAAGAGGAAAAAAAATCAAAGAGCTGAAGCTTTTTCTTGCTCAGCTATGGAAGCACGAACTGCTTTCAAAAGCAAAGGCATCAGCTTCTCGTTCGTAACGATAATGCCAGTGTCCAAATCAAGATACTTCCCTTTAGAGAAATCTAGTGGCTTTCCAGCTGCATCAGTCACAATTCCACCGGCCTCTGCGCCAAGCAGACAACGATATTGCTTTCGTTTTCAAAATCACATTCTCATATAGGTATTGTAAAAGCCAAGTTCCATTACCTGTTACAACTATAGCACCAGCTACATGGTCCCAAATCTTTTCGCGGTATCCTTTATGAGGAAACCTTAAGTATATAGCTCCATCTCCTCTTGATAAAGCTCCATACTTTGCTTGACTATCGATACGAACAGGTGGAGCTTTGACACCAAGTTTCTGCATAAAGAAAGATAGAATTATTTGATGGAATCAGATGGAAAGAAAGAGAAGTAATTTACATTGGCAATGGAGCTGGATAGATCGTGAAGAGAATGAGCTCCTTCAAATGACTCAAAGAACGATGCCTCTTCTGGATTCTCAACACTAGAGACTTGTACTTTGACAGGTGAAGATTTCGAATCTAGGAGCTGCATATATGTCCCTGAACCAATAGTAGCAAAGAAGAGACATCCGATTTCATTGGAAGAAGCGTTGTTGTTGTTGTTTCCTGCTATGGATGCTAATGGCAAGTTTGGACAAGCAAGCACACCTAACACTACTTTCCCTTCCTCGAGCAGTCCTAATGCTACTGCGTATTGATCTCCCCTCAGAAATCTAAACAAACAAGATGAAGTGTCAGAAACACAACATTAGCCAGGGTATGTATATAGTTTTAAAACTTACCCTTTAGTGCCATCAATAGGATCCAAGACCCAATGTCGACCATTTGGACCACCTTCAGATGTACCACAGTCAATGGCTCTGAGTAGATCATCTGTGGTTAAAGTAGAACCACCAAATGATTCCTCGGTAGCTAAAGTGTCGTTCACGAGTTTCGTAATGCGATCAAGAGTATCTTGAGAACCGTCCTTTCGTAGATCGCCAGAGTCCTATATAAATAGATAATGTGAGTCCTTGAATATAATAAACTCAAGACAAGTAATGCGAGAGACATCTAACAAAGTGTTATTAAGCTGTTTTACCTCCTCAGCCACCAATGATAAAGGTTCGGAATTGAGCTCCTTTTCTAAGACTAAACTAACAACTGCTTGTGAACCTGAAACTCAACCCAAGATAGATTAAAAGAGAGAATAGATTGATCAAAGTATGTGACTTCATAGCAATCTCAGTAAAAGATTCAAAAGAGAAGAACTTTCATAATCAGAGATATGTATCAAAACTAACCATAATCAGCAACGGTCACTGGACTTTTATCAGATTTTGATTGAACATCTGATTGCAACAGAGCCTTTTGAACTTTCTGAAACAACCCAAAACAAACAAAGAACATATTCTGTTAAACTTGGATCAAAGATGAGCCTTGAATGTAGATGAAACATCACACTATATAACTAAAATCTATTCCCAATTACAGATGCAATACACAATATACAAAAATTTGAACGAAATTACAAAATGGATTTGTTAAAGAATTAAACTTTAGAATCTGGGTCATGATTAAATCGAAGAAAAATCAGAGATAGACGAAAGACCTAACCTGACAGAGACGAGCAGCGAGTGAAGCAGCTTTCTTAGCAGCATCAAGCTCTTTCTCATAAGCCATTGATGAAACTACTCTGAGAGTAACAAATGAAGGAGAAGACTTGAGACAATTCGATGAATGTCTAGGTCTCGAAATTGCTTTTACTGCTGCAAATGTTTGAAGCGGAGCCTTCGTTGTTCGAATGCAATTTATAGACATCTTTCGACCTTTTCAAGAAGATAAAATAAAATGTCTCCCCTTACATTTTCTAATTGCACAGACAATTATTATTATTTTTCCGAATTACTATACACACCACATACTTATTAATTTTATTAAATTATAACCAAACTATTATTTTTAATCACAAAAGACCCAAATTTCAATGCTGATTCAGGGGTCCATGCTACACCAAGTTAAAGAACGAGGACAAACTGTAAGAAGATAGTACTATAAATTAAGAACATTATAATGATTTTTTGTCCAAATTAAAAAAACAAAGTAAAATGACATTTAAAAAAATTATCTCCCAACTTTTGTTAGGTATTATTGTATCCGAGGAATAATGATATATTAAAACTTAATTTTTAAGTTTATTTTGTTATTTAACGGTTCAACAATGAACATTTATTTTCATAATTTATTTTGTATTTAACTAATTCTTAAAAAAATTAAAACATTATAGTTTGTAGATAGGTAGTTGAGTCTTGGCTAATCGCTACCGCACGTGGATGTTGTGACTAAAATCATGGTGATTTTATAGGTAAGTGAAGAAGATTCAACTTCTTGATAAATAAAGCCCAATAAAAATGGTTCTTAAAGCCCAATTGAGTATTTTAAACGAGGAACCAAAAGCCCAAATAGATTTCTTCAGACAGTACATGAATCTTGTTGAAATTGGTTTTGGATAAAATCACTTTAATGAACAGACAAGATGATTACATAATATTCCAGATTGATGGCGTGTAATAGAGCAAAGTACGCTTGAGATTATTTGCATCCGCAAGTAAAGGTCCACGCTCCACTATACCTTTCAAGATTCAACTAACCCTCTTAGTCATCTTCTTTTTAAACCTTGATCATCATTGTACACAAGATTGAATCTCCAGATCACTTCTTCGTTTCTACAAACAAAAACGATTCTAAAAAACTCTTAAGGTTTGATACACCTACTTGAATCAATGACTTTGTTTCTGATATTTTCTTCATAAAGTCAAAGACTCGTTTTTTTATTAGGGTGGTTGTTGTGCAGCTGGGGTTTTCAATGAATAGGTCTAATAAACAGAATCAGCATCCTTCATATATTGCTGATCATTTCAACAGCTTGGATCAGGTCTTACAATCTCACCAACTATTTTTGTTTATTTCTTTATTCGAGTCTCTTTCCAAGTGATAAAGTTGATAATAACAAGTATCTTATCATGTTTTTTTAGGTGATAACTTCTCTTAGGGAAGCTGGACTTGAATCTTCAAATTTGATTCTTGGAATTGACTTTACCAAGAGTAATGAATGGACAGGTGATTTGATTTTTTAAGATTATGATAATGATTTTGATGATGATGATCAGACGATTTCAATGGTTATGAATCTTTGTTGCAGGAAGATATTCATTCAATAGAAAAAGTCTTCATGCTATTGGTAAAAAACTGAATCCATATGAACAAGCAATATCTATCATTGGTCGTACTTTATCTCCCTTTGATGAAGATGATCTTATACCTTGTTTCGGTTTCGGTGATGGTTAGTTTCTTAATTCTTTGTTTTAGAGTCTTTGCTTTCAAGAAGATAAACAAAAACTTTACAATGGTTTATGTCTTCTTCTTATTCTTCTGCAGTAACAACAAGAGATCAATATGTATTTAGCTTTTATCCTGAGAACAAAAGCTGCAACGGATTTGAAAATGCGGTTAAAAGATACAGAGAGATTGTTCCACATTTGAAGCTCTCTGGTATTTGTGACTATAAAATTTTCAAGAAGGATCTGTTTAATATTGTAGCGATGAATCGTTTTTGTTTTGGTGTATTCTTCTCTTGCAGGTCCAACTTCGTTTGCTCCAGTTATTGATGCAGCCATTGACATAGTTGAGCAGAACAATATGCAATACCATGTTCTTGTCATAATTGCAGATGGTCAGGTCACAAGGGGACCAGATGTGCTAAATGGTCGGCTTAGTCCACAAGAAGAAGCTACTGTGAACTCAATAGTAGCAGCTAGGTAAAACTATAAACCTATTATAGTAAGTTCAGTTTCTATGATCATAATAATACCTTACTAGTGTTTGTTTGATGGAAATTTGCAGCCATTACCCGTTGTCAATCGTCTTGGTTGGAGTAGGAGATGGACCATGGGACACAATGAAACAATTTGATGACAACATACCTTACCGTGAATTCGATAACTTCCAGGTAAAATTTATAAAACCTAGAGTAGCAATTGCATATCCATTTTACGAGATAAGATGATCAGTGAAAAACTCTCTGTTTCATTCCACAGTTTGTGAACTTCACAGAGATAATGTCAGAGCACAAAGATGCAGCTAAGAAGGAAGCTGCGTTTGCACTCGCAGCTCTCATGGAGATCCCTTTTCAATACAAGGCCACATTAAGTCTTGAGTAAGTGGAGTAAAGTCTATAGACTTATTGATATTAGATTCTTGAAAAGACACTAACCTTTGATTGTGTTTGTGAACAGTATAAAACAAGTGCGTGGTTCCCGTTTGAACCACAAGCCGCTCCCACCACCACCAGAGGTCATAGAGCGTGACAATGCAGTTAGATCAGTACCAAACACAGTAACAGAATCTGCAGAGAATAGTGAAAGAACAGCTTCTGTAAGAGTACTAGTACATACTCTTTTATTTCTACCTTTGTTGTTGTTTCTGCGTCACTGAGTACACTCAGTGAATCAGTTTCTCTGACACTAAGATTTGTTTTTCAAAAAGGTATGTCCAATTTGCTTGACGAAACCAAAGGACATGGCTTTTAGCTGCGGTCACATGGTAAGTGAAATTTGAAACACACTTGTTCTGAAATGTCTGATTCCAGATCTTTGTGACAACTCTGTTGCTTTTTATTTCATGTGAAGACTTGTAAGGATTGCGGCGTGGTTGTCACAACATGCCCAATGTGTAGAGAACCTATAACAACGAGGATAAGGCTGTACACTTGACTCGGTAAAACTCTGGGAAACTTAAGGACGCTAGAGATGAGGCAAAAACCATTTGGTTAAGTACTTTAACTTCATGTTCATATTTGTGTAGCACTTTGTACAGTCGAATCAGAAGAATAATACTATCAAAATATTGAGCTGTAGTTCATATGTATTGAAGTGGCCTTGAGTGCTATATATGGATTTGATGAATACCAAACATTCTTAGCCTGCCGAACCAAGGAAATAAGTGAGAAGAGTTCTCTTTCAGTATTGATCATAAGCTACGTACAAAGAAGGTCCTATTTATAAGATCCCAAAGCCAATCTCATAGGTCCTACAAGTTCTAATCAAACTGAAACGAAACCAATGGAAAACAATAGAGAGCTAATAAAACAAAATTAAATACTTAGAAGCTCCAACGGTCGAGTTGTTGCCTAGCTACAGCCATATCTTTTTGTGCTTTCATTCTCCGGTAAAAGATTGGACAATCTCGACTGTTAATAAGAAATCCAAAAACAAAACTTGGATCAGAACCTATAAACATTGAAAGAAAAATCTTACTAATCGAGAGGGAAAATATATATAAGCAAAACCTGGTGCACAAGACATCTTGGTGAAGAGAGCCTTGGCACTCTTGGCACTGGGTCCACAGCCTCCCAAAGACCTCCTCTAGCTCTGACACTGAATTTAAACGATTTTTTTTTTCCAAAAATTAGTGACAAATCAAGAAGTCTATAGAAAAAGGAAAAACAATATCATACCTTGAGAGACGTTTTTGCAATATAACTCGGCCTCCCTTCCTTTGCAACTTGCGCAGACTGTTCCATTGCTGGTTAAAAAGAAAATTGAAGCAGATAAGCAATGATAAGGAGCTTTTAGAAATAAATACTGATTGAGGAACCAAGAATCAATGATCCCATTGAACTTGCAGGATCCTAATATTCTTTAAAAATGAACAGTACATAGGCAAGTCACCGTAAAGTACCTGATCGGAACTTTGCAGCCAACACAGCTCAGTTGTTTCTTCGCAAATTTCATTATGCCGCTGTTTGAAGGAGTACTAATTGATATTGACCTCGTGTGACTTCCATGGAGAAGTTCCTTGCTAGCATTTTTCAATACTGGCTCAAAAATCCTAAGAAGCGGCTGAAAACAACATCTTTTTTTTAGTCTCTGATCACCAGAATCAAGACTAGAGAAGAAACTTATAGATAAGTAACACATCGAACTAACCTTGCTAATCTGATTCTCCAGGTAGTAATTTGGGTCTATAGGGATGTTATTCTGTAGCACGTAGATTGGATCTTCTGATCGTTCATAAGCCTATTTGGCATCAAAATCAGATCAGCTGTAGAAGAGAATGACCTTAACATCTTATCGAAAAGATAAATTAAGGTTGATATGAAAACTACCTTGGCACCTTTAGCAGCTTTTATGATAACATACGGTACCCGATCCCCAACATTTGGCGCTGTTGCAGCATCCCTCTGTCACATATGAAAGCAAACACATTCACATTTCACATGATCGATTATATGTTAAGCTGGAACTAGAGTAAGGAATGAAAATTTTTCTAACCACATTTTAAAAACGGAAACGGTCAAGAGTTATCTTAGCGGTAATGCTTATTCATGAAAATGATACATGAAAAAAGGAAAAAGAAAAAAAAAACACAAACCCTACGCATGCGTTCAGCAAGTTCACCATGAGCTGATTTGACTTCATAATCATCTCCTATTTTCGTTAGACCCTATGATTTGAGAAACAAATAAGGAGACACTTGCTTTAGTTTTCACAGATGGGTTTAATTGCAGCACAGACATCACACGATAAGAAATCAAGCAAAACATATTACCTTAGTAATGACCAAAAGCGATAAGTCAATACGATTCATGAGAAGATCAGAAATGGTTTTCTTAACATTCTCAGCTGCGCCAGGAACATCTCTATCAATAAGTATTTTGTGAAGGCTCTCAGTCACGAGGTTCTTAACCAGTAAACAATTATCCCTTCGTACTGTCTCAATTCCTGCCAAAGCCAGTCAAATTGATGTTTAGTCAGAAAATGAATAAGAAAGAAGCTGGCAATTACAAAGATTTACCTTTGGTGTCCATTTTGTCAAACTTTTGAGGATTTGTCCATAGCAAACCAGCATACCTCTTCTTGTTAATCAGTAGATATGGGAAATACACCTTCTCAAACTCCAGTTTGATGGGCTTTATGACATTATACACAATCAAGAAATAGAGAACAATCAGCCTGTTATAGTTTGTATTAAAGAATCACGTAATCTTGCACCTCTACCCAATGGATTAAGGATAAGTTTATGATATGCTCCTAGCATAACAAATCACTCACTTTGATAAAAGTTCCACTAATATGTTCTGCAGCTTCCCTCCCCAAGTTCATCGCAGCTTCTACATCCGATACTCCAAATTGCACCATGACCGAATCTGTGTCTCCATATATTACCTAATACATTATTGTCCGTCAAATTCAAAAAATCTAAGCGCCAACTTATGCTTCAATTGCCGTAAAAAAAACCTTATGCTTCACTTAGTCTTTTCAATACAATGAGTAATTTATTGAAAGGGTACCTCTGCATTGTATTCATACCCTCCCAATGTTGTGAATTTATCTTCCACAAGTTTCTTCGTTTGTTCAATCATCTGGCGACCTTCAATAAAATACAAATCCATCAGAATAAACCTAAAATGATATGTGCCTCGAACTCGAAGTTGCAGCGCTCGTAGAATAAATACCATAGCTAGTTACACTTGAGGATATTTCTAAGCATGGTAACTGCCCATTAGTGGCCCCTGTAAACCCGTAGACAGAATTTGCACTGATCTGAGACAACAATAGAAGTAAATGTAAAAGAGTAATTTACAGGGAAAATATTGTTCAAAATTTTCCAAACATTTTTTGAATACCAAGTTAAATAAACTGGCAGTAAGAAGTTCACCTTTAACGCCAATTGTCTACCATCTAAAACAGCCTTCTCAAGGGGATCCTTGGCCTCCTAAATTAGACAATAACAGTTTCAATAATACTGCTAGAGTTTCTTCAGAATCAAATGTTCAGTTACCTTTAAATCTTGTTTAGCTCTTTTACGAGCGGCAAGAAGCTCTTCAAGAATTTCTGGAAGTATACCCTGAAAAAGAAATGATTTGTTGTGTTTATAAACTGCTGTATTCCCTGAAATAATTGATTGGTTGCTTCCTGAAATAATTATTCAACAGAATTTGAGATACTTGAGGATAATCAATCCAACTAAATGCGGCAACCTTTTGCAAATTTTGCTTAACAAATGTTTCCCCTGATGGAGTTGTAGTGACATGTTCAGGTGGAAGATTCAGTTTGCGTACATCTTCAGGTGTCACCTTCAAAAACAAGAACATTGAAATAACACTCCCATATTATAAGGTGTATAAACAATATAGATGATAAAATAGAGAGAAATTAAAAAAAAAACATCAAAAAGAATTACCAAGGTACAGTAGCAGAGATTATATGCCATCATAATTGATGGGTACAGTGAAGCAAAATCCAAAGTTGCAATTGGCTTTTCATAGAAACCTGTCCTTGCTTCTAAAACCTGATTATCATTTGAAACAACCAAAACAACAAACATATTGGAACAGAGAACTAGTGAACTACTACAAACAAGAGGCGGAAAAAATTTGTTAGACACGTAAATGACCAACTTACAGTTGCACCTTCATAAGTTCCTTGTTCAGACCCCGACTGTTTAGCATTCGGAAGAACGAGATTCTTCTGTTTAGCTTTCCTCAGAAGCTGTGATAGCACCTAGAAGCAAAATGTTGAGATACAAAATATTAGCCACCATCGCAAACTGAATCATTAATATAAAAAAAATTAGTTGAGAACAACCTTAATACTCTGTCCTCTAGCAAGAAGAAACGAAATAGGGACACCGGTTACACGAGCCATTTCAACATAATTATATATAAACATCAGTTTATCCAGAAGCCTCTGAGGGAGATATGCATCCTGTAACAGCAAAAAGAAACGTGGTTATGTTGATTCCTTATCTACAGGGGTTTCTTTTGTCACACATACACAAATATAAGCAGAGAAAACTTAAAAATTCCTTAACAAAAACATCAATGTTCATCTTTTACACTAGGAAAGGTGGGACTTGTGACAAGTCAACATGCCTGATATCATAAATTATCAATGTTCTTCTTAGGACCTCTAGCTAGCTACACAAGCCTGATATGTACTTAAAAATCACAAAATTTATCTGATAAGTGATAACAAGCAATGCAACAAAAAAGAAGCAGCAATACACCAGAATAAACAAAAGTAGGTACCTTCAAACAATAAACAGCAAGACGCCTCCTGGTTTCTGCATTCCCATTCTGGAGATCGGTTATTATAGAATGGTGGACATCCTCTTTCTAAAGAAGAAATCAGGTTAGTGACATTGAAAATAGAAAGAACCTCAAATTCTAAGCATAGTTATTCAGTTTCACCTGCTCAGAAAGAAAGTGAGCTGAGACAGAATTCAGCGAATAAGAACTTAATTTGTGGTCTCTATGTATTGCCTACAATCATTAAAAAAGGATTAAGTTGATATCTTTGCAATGAACTACAAACAAATAATCTAAGAATGAGTCATACTAAAAACAACTTGCTAAGGACAGAAACCTGAATAAGGTCAAACTGAAATCGTCCTTCAATTGTGGTCTCTTTACTTTCCCTTATTCCTTGTTGTCTGAAAAATGACAGATTATAGTATAAGATGAGAGGGTAGAGAGTTCATGAGCCACGGAAAGCATGAAGCATAAGAAAAAAATTAAGGTGAAAGTGATGGCAGTTTGTAAGCACAAGTTACTCCTATATCACCTTGATGAAAATGTTGAGTCCCTGACCCGGACCCTACTGTTCTTTACACGGCCAAGAAGAGGAAAATCTTCTATTCCCAGTGTTGCAGCTCTCTGAGAAAACAGCATATTTTCTAGGTAAAAGATCTATCACATATACAAGTTCCCCACAGCCCAATGGAACATAATAAAATAATACATATAAATTGCTAGAAGACTGAAAAGCATGCTTCTACTAAACAGAGGTGATAATGATCAATCCGCCGATAAAAAGTAAATGTAAATGTTCAAGTACCTCAATCAGATAAGGTAAATCGAATTTGCAGATGTTATAACCAATTATGATATCAGGATCAACATCACGAATCAAATCCTGCAGCCAAATACATCTTAGGCATCAGTAGAACAGATACTTCACCAAGCCCACCAGAAAATTGCAGTGGAAACATAAAGTTTACTACATCCTTCACTGAGTCATCCCGGATTTTTTTAAAAAGTTAAACTGTAACTTTGCAAGTTAAAGTGCCAAAAAACAAATGAAGGCAAATAAAGGAGCATATAATAATGAACGACGAGAGGAGGCAAAAACAATACCCTCCAAGCTAGTAAGACCTCTCTTTCTGTTTCAAAAGACATGACATCTACGCCTACAATTGGAGCACATGACTTTAGAGTCATGACATTGCGTACAAATGGGTGATCCTCTCCCTGAAGAGTAACAAGGTTTGCTATCTATAAAACCAATGAGAATGTCGTTTTAAGAGGGATGAGAACAAAGGTACCATATAGAAATAGCAAAAAGCAGAAAACAACTAACCTGGATCACAGGATCTTGCTTAGCCTCGGGAAAGTGTCCTTTACGACCTGCACACTCAATATCGAAACTTAGTACACGGAACGGAGCCATTTTTGAGTATTCTCCTTCTGCAGCATGGCTGATCAAATCTGAGTACCTAATACCCATGTTAAAGAAAGTAATGACATAAAACAGAATACGTTACTAGATAAACATATTCCGCTCCATAAAAGAAAGTCGGAGATCTTAAATAAGGATACAGGCAATGGAACTCCAATTGGCAGTGTGTAAAAGTTCTTGCATTCTTCTTGTATTTCCCAGTAGGTACTTCAATCCAGTTCCCTCCAACAATATCGCGATCAACCATGAAGCGGAGAACAAAAAGAATATTGCTCTCATATGTTTTGAAGCTCTTCATACCAAGTCCATCAATTTGTAAGCCTCTATCAAGGATGCCTACGAAATTAATAATTGCAATGACAAAATTATTAAAGGAGATACTAGAACCCATAAAGCACAAAAATTTGGGAAGTCATACCGCGACAGCTAGCCACCATATTCGGCAATGCAACTGTAATCTTCAGAAAAGTTTGAGATTTTTGCTGTTGGTAATACATAATGCTTCTTTTTTGCACCATTTCTACATTCCTAACAAACTTTGGTACCTTCACATTTTTATTCGATTCCCTCATCCTTCCCTGAATAAGTCAGATGAGCTTTAAACAAAACCAAGAAATACCTCAAGAGTCCAAAGATATATCATTTAGGACTATATAGTAATTACCTCAAGACTCTGATGGAAATGAGAAATATCATCTGGCCCCATTCCAGGAGGGCAAGCAATGTAAAAGTAAGGCTCAAACCCATGTACTAAGCAACACACACTGTTACCTGACAACATACCAGAATTCATCAACTCAATAATTTTTCTACAAAGAGGAATAAAATAAGAATAAACTCAAACTCACCTTCTCTAGTAACACCGAACATCCTAATGATTGGAGCTTGACCTGAGGAACCCGGAAGCAACTCCTTATGACTCTCCCCAATTATAGAGTCAATCTCCAATTGTTGAAAAGCTAACACAACCCAAATACATAAAATCATCAGCGAGATGAAGAAAGCTTAGATTAAAATTTCCGGCAAGGTAAAATACTCAACTGATACTC
>KE159292.1:154507-165672 GCA_000411055.1 Leavenworthia alabamica | reverse complement strand
GTCGGTGGTCGTTTTTTGGAATTCCCGCCTCTATTCATGGCTTTAGATGAATGGGACAAGAAGAGATGTTAATGAGTGAGTTATAACTCTCGCGGAGGTCTGAGTGTATAAGAAAGTGAGAATCACACCACTACGTTTCCCGCCATTTTTAAAGGGTTTTTGCTATTATTAACAGAGACATCGTGTTTTTCATCTCTCATGCTTTTTAGGGATATTGTTCTTACAATACTAAACCTTCCAAATAGATTTAACATAAAAAAGATAACGGTACGACGTCGGATATGTTTTCTAGTGTGTTAAACAAACGCGGACCCTAAGCCGCTTGGGAGGTTGGATAAAAACTAAATGAGCCCATTAAACCTAAACCGTCGTTTATAAAGTTAGGCCCAAAATGAGCCCATTAAATTTGTGTTAAACATAGAGTAACAATATTTATAAGTGAAATTCTCATCAACTATTTCCCTCAGATACGATGTGGGACCTTTGGTGCTTCTTCCACTTGCAATTAGCAAAACGACGAGAGCTGGTGAGAGTTACTTTTAAACAACAACGCAAAAATGGAATAATGTGACACAAATATATAAATATAAATATTATAAATATTATACAAAATAAAAAGATAAATAAATTCATATTTTAGGTTAAATCAGAGAGGTGCGCGGAAGAGAGCCATTTGTATAGGAACTGAGAAACCTTCAAATTTCAAAAATCAAAGGAAAGGCGGGATTCCAAAACAGTCTCTTCTTCTTCTCAAATCGATCATCGGAAAACACAACTCATCTCCAGAAACAGTGTAACTATGGCGGAAAATACGGCCAGCCATAGAAGAAAGCCTCAGAGCTTGAATGAACGACACTATCTTCTTCTCCAGGATCTTTCTGCTCCTCCTAAACAGCCTCCTCCTTCTTCTTTTTCTCGTACGAAAATTCTCTCTGTCTATTCTTATTGTTTTGTCTGGTGATTTGCGATTCGTATGTCTTTTATTTTAGATCATTTTTTTTTGGGTTTCAGATGGAGAAGACCAAGGAACGAACAAGCCCATGATTAAGCTTGCTGGACGACGTCGTCTCTGCAAGGCTGCAGCACAGAAAGATGTAATCGTTGGGGATGACGATCCTGATTTGGTCGATTTCGATTCCCCAGGTAATCCTGAAATTTTCACCCTACTTTTAGGATTTTATTTGGTAATACCATTTCTCTCCGCTTTGCGTACAAAATTAGTATTTCCATTGATGAAGCATCCAAATTTTGTTCTAGTAACTTTTTTTGTATTTTCTTTCTTTACACATGTTATAAAATTGCGTTGGTTGAACTTACTCATTGTGTTTGTCCTTGCATGACGCTTGAATCAGTTCAAGGAGATACATCACTCGAGAAAGCTGAATCTGAGAACAACTTCACAACTTGGGATGAAACAAAGGAAGCTAGTACAGAGTTGGCTGACGAGCCTAATTTTTCAATAATTACAGACTTTGGTTCTCCCTCTCCTCAGTTGAAGCAAAGCGAGGAAAGGCAAGATGGTGCAGCAAGGAATGAGATCATGGATATTTTGGATGATTTGACCTCTAAGCTTGGGACAATGTCGATTCAGAAGAATAAAGTTAGCCAAAACAATGACTATGATGCTAGTCAAGTCAAGAGCCGAGTTAAGGATTTTGATTTTGAGAGCGTCAAATCCTCATTTCCATTGATATCGGATCCATCCAAGTCCTCGTCAGATGTCATTACCACATGTAATACTGGCGTTGATAGTCTCAGTGACAAGCAAGGAAATGTTGGTTTTGCCATCCGGGAAGAGAAATCTAGTAGTGAGTTTCTAGGCGAGTGGGGAGGAAGAGTTTCTAATGTTGGAAAACAAAAATCATTATCTGGTCAGCACTTTGTTGCTAAGTCTGAAGATAATAGGGAGGGATACAATCTTGACCGTGGGAAGGGCCAACACAAGGAAGTCGACCAAAGTATGAAGACGACTAGACACATAGAGGTCAGTGAGAAGCTAAGAACAGTTGGAAGGTCGAATGCTGCCAAGCTAAGAGAGTTAGATGAGGAAGATGATGATGATGACTGTGTCATTTTGACCGGGAAGAAGGCGGCTGAAACGAAAAGCCATATTGAAGCCCCTAAAAAGCCAGCTGAAATGAAGAGCCGTCTTGAAAAGCCTAAAAAGCCAGCCGAAATGAAAAGCCATCTTGAAAAGCCTAAAAAGCCAGGTCAGTCTTACGACATCTTAAGACATAGTTACGATGAGAGAGTGTTGGAGGATGAAGGGTCTATCACATTAACTGGCCCCAAGTTTTCTTACACATTGCGTGGAAAGATCGCAACGATGTTGTATCCACATCAGAGGGAAGGGTTGAAGTGGCTTTGGTCCTTGCATACCCAAGGGAAAGGTGGAATACTTGGAGATGATATGGGGTTAGGTAAAACTATGCAGGTAAGGAAATTACCTATATGCCTCTTTTTTCTAATTGTAATAATGTAATGCTGATAATGGTTGGTTTCGATTGCAGATTTGTAGTTTTTTTGCTGGTTTATTCCACTCTAAATTGATCAAACGTGCTATGATTGTGGCCCCAAAAACCCTGCTGCCTCACTGGATGAAAGAATTAGCTACTGTGGGACTTTCACAAATGACTAGGGAGTAAGATTGGTTTTCTTTCATTATTATTTACTGAAGTAGTGTTAGATATTGTGTTACTGATTTTTTTCATTTCCTCTTTAAAGATACTATGGCAATTCTACAAAAGCCCGAGAGTATGATCTCCACCACATTCTACAGGTACATGTTCTTTCTTTAGTTTTAAATAGCGCGCTTCAGGCTAAGGTGCCGGGGAATTATCACCGATGCCTTAAATCTGCAATTATATTTACATTTTGACTTGCCTTGTGACTAGAAGATCAAAAAGGAACTTGTACAGGAACTTATATAAATGAATGCGGTCAATTGCTTACATGGGGGCCTTTCCTGTTTTAAATCTTATTTATCTGTATAGTTTCATATTGTTTAGATTGATTGTGCTGAGAAATATTTGATCAATTCTTTCTTGGCTTTGTTCATCTCCAGAGAATTAAATTTCTGTTGTTTTGAAAAATAGTATGGGTTTTCAACCTCAGATCTGTCTAAATTTTGTAGGGTAAAGGAGTTCTTCTAACAACGTATGATATCGTACGAAATAATACAAAGGCTTTGAAAGGTGACGGCCTTTATACATATGAGGATGAGGATGACGACGAAGATGGAATCAAATGGGACTACATGATTCTGGATGAGGTAAAACATATCAATCTTTTATCATAGTTATAATGTGTATTCACTATGATCTTTCAAACACTGATATGCTACCATTACTGTATGTTTTGAGTCTTTTGAGTTTTGAACTTTTTCCCACCAATAACAATATGATGTATTTTTACGCACACTTCTAGGGACATCTTATTAAGAACCCCAGCACACAAAGGGCTAAGAGTTTGCTTGAGATTCCAAGTTCTCATCGTATAATAATAAGTGGTACACCGATCCAGAACAATCTTAAGGTATTGTCCATGACGTTTATTGTTGGTCAATATCTTTTTATCTATGAATATGTTCTGGCAATCCTGATGCTGCCTGTTGATTACATCTTCATTGTTATACAGGAATTGTGGGCTCTCTTCAACTTCAGCTGCCCTGGGCTACTCGGCGACAAGAATTGGTAAACATCTTCTCCCTGATCCAAATTCGTCAAGAGTACATTTACCAGCTGTGTATTATTAAGCCTTTAACCTTTAACAGGTTTAAGCAGAATTACGAGCATTATATCATCCGTGGAACTGACAAAAATGCCACTGATAGAGATCAGAGGATAGGGTCAACAGTAGCAAAGGTGATGATTCAGTTCGAATATGCTTGAGAGGCTATTATTTTCAGACTCTAGCTGAAAACCTTTTTATCAAGCTTTGAACTTTCTTCTTATCCTTTTGCATCTCCTGTTGAATATAGCCTTCTCTATGATTACTTTTGATTGTTTTTCCTATTAGGCTGCAAATGAAAAGTCTTAATGTGTTACAAATTCAATGCCAATATCTATCATTTTTAGCATGAATCAGTTGCACTAGATATAGCAGGACTTAACATTATATGATGTGTTTCTGCTTAGAGTATGGAATGCATTGTATGAGATTGCATGCTTATGACACAAGTTGTACAGTTTGTAGGTTGTAGATCTTACAAGTTAGTTTTTTTTATCCTTCTGATTAATAGAACTTGAGGGAGCATATTCAACCTTACTTCCTCCGGCGCCTTAAGAGTGAAGTCTTTGGTGATGATGCTGCAACCTCCAAACTTTCAAAAAAAGACGAAATTGTTGTTTGGCTACGGTTAACAGCTTGCCAGGTATAACCCCTAAACACGTAAATACAGTCACTTGTTTAACATTCACAGTCTTATAGAGTTGCTGATACTTCTCTCTTTGTCGCAGAGGCAACTATATGAAGCTTTCTTAAACAGTGAAATTGTACTGTCCGCTTTTGATGGTTCACCTCTAGCAGCTCTTACGGTAACATGATGCTCTCTTCTTGTTTTTCTTTGTATGATCACGAATGTGTTTTCTTGTACAGTAAATTCGTGAATTAGATGTGGACTCGTTTTCAGATCTTTATACACTTTGTTTAGTTCTTGTTACTATATCTATTACACTGGAAAGTGGCTTTTTTCCTCTGTTTATAAATACCTCAAGTATATATTTCCTGTTCAAAATACTATCTGGTCATGATGATCTGGCAGCTAACAGTTATTGATTTGTGCTGAAACAGATTCTGAAGAAAATATGTGACCACCCACTTCTCTTAACTAAGAGAGCTGCTGAGGATGTTCTCGAAGGAATGGAATCATCGTTAACACAAGAAGAAGCAGGCGTGGCAGAAAGATTGGCTATGCATATTGCAGACAATGTGGATACAGATGATTTTCAGACCAAGAATGACAGTATCTCTTGCAAATTGTCATTTATTATGTCTCTACTGGTTAGATCACATTTATGGTTCAATTAGTGACAATCCTTTTTTGAGGTTTGTCTGCTTGACTGACATCCTTTCTGCATTATTACTCAGGAAAATTTGATTCCAGAAGGGCACCGTGTTCTAATCTTCTCCCAGACACGCAAGATGCTTAATCTCATTCAGGTTTTGCTTGCTAACTTCACCCTGGAACGGTTTTAAAATAAAACAATTTTATGGAATCTTTTATAGGTTATGTATTTGGATTTTTCAGGATTCTCTCACCTCCAACGGTTATAGTTTCTTGCGAATTGATGGTACAACAAAAGCCCCTGACAGATTGAAGACTGTGGAAGTGGGTTTTTTCTCTTCTCAAACACATTACATTTCAGTTTTCTTTCCTGAGTCTTCTATATTATGCTATCACAGTTCTATAAAAACTTAATATATTCCAGGAATTTCAAGAAGGTCATGTGGCTCCTATATTTCTCTTGACATCTCAAGTTGGTGGTCTCGGCCTTACTCTTACTAAGGCAGACCGTGTCATTGTGGTTGACCCTGCCTGGAATCCAAGGTACTTACTTCCCTTGATTATTCTTCTTAACAGCCTAAGTCTAAACGTTTTGTAAAGTATGATGTTAACTCTTCTATCAAAATTCTGCATCTATTGCTTTTAGTCTTCTTGAAAATACGTTTATGACATGATTTTCTGATATCTATGCAGCACTGACAACCAAAGTGTTGATCGAGCATATAGAATTGGGCAAACCAAGGATGTAATCGTGTATAGGTTAATGACCTCAGCAACTGTTGAAGAAAAGATATACAGAAAGCAGGTAACGTGACGTATTTTTGGTTAGTGATCTGGATATTTATGATCATATTGTATGATATAATAATGTCATATGTGAATGCTTCTTTAGGTGTACAAAGGAGGCTTGTTTAAAACTGCAACTGAGCATAAAGAACAAATCCGCTACTTCAGCCAACAGGTCTATTCTCAATTCTTATGTAAATGTTAGTGAAGTGTTTTCTAGCTTTTCTTTTATTTGTTTCTAATGTTAATACCAAATGATCTTTCTCTCAGGACCTCCGAGAACTTTTTAGTCTTCCCAAAGGAGGCTTTGATATTTCACCTACACAGCAACAATTATATGAAGAACACTATAACCAGATCAAACTGTAAGCAAACCCTCAATTCTGAGCAATAACTGTTTCTTCATGATTGTTTTAATTAAAATTCAAATTCACTTATGTCTGTTTGTTTATTTATGTAGGGATGAAGCTCTTGAATCACACGTTAAGTTCCTTGAAACTCTCGGGATTGCTGGAGTTAGTCATCACAGCCTACTATTCTCAAAGAGTGCTCCTGTCCAAGCGATACAGAAAGACGAAGAAGAAGAATTAAGGTGACTCTTATATCTCCAAACCAACTTTGTTGTTATGAAAACGTTACCGTTCATCTTCAAAGTTTCTGATTCGTTCTTCGACTTAATAAAGGCGAGGAACAACATCATTCGTAGGAGGCCCATCGTCACGTTCTTCACAAGACATCGTCATTAATGGGTATTAATTAACATGATCAACAACCTTTTTGTCAAATATAACTGTTAACGTTTTTGTATAATCTCTGAAAGATGTGGAAAAACTATTTATGACAGGGCTGACTATGCTTTCAAGCCAAAGGATGTGAATTTAGACAAGAGAATCAACATTTCTCCAATCGACGACACTGAATGGACAGAAAGCGAAATTAAAGCACGAATCAATCGTTTCTCAATGCTACTGGGGAACAAGAGTACGGTCTCAAAGCTACCTGATGGAGGGGCTAAAATACAAAAGCAGATTGCTGAATTGACGAGGGAACTCGAAGCAAGAAAAGCTGCACAAAATAATGATATGCCTCAAGTTATTGACTTGGAGGATATAAGTCAGAAGATGCACAAAGGATTGAATCTGTAGAGTAAGAAGATATAAGTCAAGAAGTAAATTGCTATGACGATCATGGTTAACACTTGTGTGGTTTTTATTTTTATTCTAATTTGGGTTTTGCTGGATTGAGATGTTAATTACCAACTGAGACTTACTTGAATGGAGATCAACGTTATTGATCCTTTTTCCATGGTATAAAATCAGATCAGACAAAAGCTAAATCTTCTCATTTTAGCGTATATGTGTTTTCTTTTAAGGATTGTTTTGTCCTTCATAATTAAACTAACATTATACTGAAAATGAAAACACGAAAGTGTAACACTTCAAAACCCTACCTTGACAAACAAGGAACACAAACTCCAACTTTTGTCTTTTTTACAACGCTTCATTTTTTCCTAAATTGACACACCTTAAGCTTGAAAACCTCATAAAACCGATTACAATTTACACAACTTATATATATCAGTCAAATTCTTGGGATTTTTATGGGTTAAAAATAGTAAAAAACAAAAAAATATTAGTTGAAGTTGAAGCTAGCAGTACGGCTCCATCGCCCTTTCAAGTATTCTTCAACAGAGATACTACTAGCTTCAGGACTGCTATCTGAAGCTGCATCATCCTCCAAATCAAGCAATGCAAGGTTTATGTGTGATTCTATGTTTGTCAAATACGCTGTTTCGTCTTCCGAGACTCTCACTTGTTGCTTTCCCCATTCTGTTGCTTCTTCATCTCCTTGTAAGATCTTTACGACCTGTGGTGTGGTTGAAAGACTAAGTATTTCTTCTACCAAGATAAATAAGAAAAGGAGATCCCAAGTAATAAATGATATGTATAGCTTACGAGGCCAATTTGGGGACGGTCTTGAGGTGTGCGTTTGATGCATAATGTGGCAGCTAACAATAGTTTCTCGATTAGATCGTTATTGTTATCATTTTCTAAACTTGGATCCAGTAACTGAGCAAACTTTCCACTCTCTAGAATCGGGTTTGCCTGGGAAAAAAGATGCAAGTTACTCATTTAATATAATAGACATGGAAGAGTAACAATGTTTCCTCTAATTCATTTAATTATGCTTACCCACAAGACAAGGCTCTCCTGGCCTTTAGACTGGTCGACGCAGATTGGTTTTCTACCTGATAGGAGCTCGAGCAATACAACACCGAAAGCATATACATCAATCTTGTTGGTTACTTTACCGTGCATGAAGTACTCTGGTGCTAGGTAACTGTCAAAAGAAGGAGAAATAAGAGGAAGATTGATGATGGTTTTAAAGAGAGGAGGTGTAAAGAAGCAAGTTAAAATACCCAAATGTCCCTGCAATATCCCCACCCGATACGTGCTGTGAAGCACTTGAAGCCAAGCTGGCGAATCCGAAATCTGAAAGCTGAACCAGTATGTTACAACAATGTCAATCACAAAACTCAGCACATTCTTATAGTTTTCAATCTGTATGTGAATTGCAGATTCAGATTGAAATATAACAGTACCTGTGGCTCAAAATCATCTGCCAGAAGAACATTGGAAGATTTCACATCTCGGTGAATAACTTCTGGATCATGAGTATTATGTAGATAGTCTAGTGCCTCAGCAATACCCAATGCCACTTTATATCTCTCCAACCAGCCAAAATTTGTTGCATCCTTTCTGTTACCTGAATCAAGAAATGAGAACAATCAAGATGATATGTCTCTAGTATGACTATATGAGAATCCAGAGGAAGTGGAGTAACAAATTTAGTTTATTTACCATGAAGGTTCTCTTCAAGGCTTCCTCGTGGTAGATAGTCGTACAGCAGCATCAAATTATTATTCTCAAAACAGAAACCAAAGAGAGATACTATATTCTTGTGATGAACACTTGTAATGACTTCGATTTCCAGTATAAATTCCTTCAACACATCCAGACAAGGCTTCAATATTTTGACAGCTAATTCTCTCCCGTCTGGTAGATCTCCTCTATAAACATAACTATTACCACCTTCTCCTATCAAGTTCTCTGTAAACAGATAAAGGATGTATTCATAAGAAAAGGGAGAAAATCAATTCAGATCAAAGCCAAACCCATGTTATAACATGGAAAGGGACATACCAGATGAAAAGTTTGAGGTCATTGACAAAACTTCCTCGTATGTGAATAATCTACATGTGGAAGAGTATTTTTCGTGTAGACCCTCCAGCTCTTCCGGGATGTTGTTTGATCCAGTGAAGGGAGAGAGAGGAGACTGCAGAAGCTCGGAACCAAATCGTGAAATGGAAACATCATCACCAGCAATACTAGAAGAGCAATCTTCATCACAACCAGAATCACTCTGTTTCTTATCGAGATAGATTGTAGCTTCTGAATGCCGACCTCTTAGCCTCGAAACCCACTGAAGTACAGCTTTCTTAGCAGAAACTTTGGTCCAGCTTTTTCTATTATGATAAAGCCCACGAAGAAAATGCCAACCTGGTCCTGACTCAATGGAATCAGAATCAGTCTCATTTGTTTTTACTGGCACTAAAGCCAAGGTATTGTCTACAACAAAGGTTACAGTAGACTGCAATGATGAACTGCGACTAGTTCTTGTCCAACGTGAGCTCGTTCTAGCAGGGCTAAAACTACTATTTCCAATCTTTGCTGCTTCAATAGCAATGTCTGGTGACCCACAAACTAAAGAGGGAAGATTCATGTGTGAACCATCTGCACTTGCAAAGCCCAGAACATAGTTAAACAAACAAACTACAAGTGAGGGACATCAACAAATCAGAAACAAATGAAACCGCCATTAATATCAGTAGCTTACCATCAGTATTAGGAACTCTGCGGAACATAATCTTACCACCTTTAACAGCAAAAACTGAGACATCCTTGGAAAGATTCCTAGCACAATACTTAGCTAAGGAAGCTGATGAACGAATTGTGTGATGTTTCCTAGAAGAACCTACGATTAAACTTGCAGCTCCACATGTTTTCACTTCTTGTACAAGAACTTTCTTAGCTGACTTCCCTTTGAAAACCTTTAACTTTAAATCAACCTATTTACAAACATCAATCACATTTCAATTAAACATTTTTTATCGTCAAAAATCACATTTCTAACTTAAAAAAATTCACAAAAATTGCCTGTTTTAAGTTGCAGAAGCTTTCATAAACACCAAGCATTGTATCAAAACTCTTAACCAATGAAATAAGCGACGCCGCTGAGCCCTCTACAAAAAATAATTAAAATTAGTAACAAAATAAAAAAAAAAACGAAAACGAAGGGTTTAACTTAAACAATGAAACCTAGAGAATAATCTAAAACATGAAGAGCAACGATTCGATCTCCAGGACGTGCTACATTCACCAATGACCAAGTAAGCACTTCTCTACTCCATTCATCAGGCTTTACACCTACAATTAACAACGACGAACCCTCCGTCACTGTTCCTTCAACTTCGGAGACTCCGCCTTCTCCTCCTCCTTCTCCGATAGGTTTCATCTTAAATCAGAAGACGAATCGAATCCTCCCGTTTTTTAACCCTTTATCTTCTCCTCCACGGTCAAAAACTGCGAGATTCACACACACACGCACACACACACACACACACACACACTTACTCTATGTATGATTGAGTAAACAAATCTCTCTTCTCTTCTCTCTCTCTCTTTTGTGTGTGGTTTGTCGTATAGCTCTTAGGCAAAGGGGAAAGAGAGAATCACGTTAACTGTCTCCGAGAGAAAAGTGGGAGAGAGATGTTTATGTCCTCTGCTTTGAATAAATCTCAACCGTTGATTTCTTTATGATCTGATTATTAATTATTTTTAAACTAATAATAGAGATATTAGCCATCATTCTATTCCCTTTCACACGGGATAAAAGATGCTCTTTCATTGAACTTCTCCCTATAAATTCTCTTATAATATAATCTTTATTTGATTAATATAATTTTAAAATGTCATTTTCATACATTTTCTTATTCCCATAAAATCATGCAGGTTTTGCTTTACATAAAAAGTGTAGCTATCTCTTTGATTTATATATATTTATTTTTAATTATAGATAAAATTAAAAGTAGTGGACAAAATAAATATGTCGACCGTCGGTGAAGAGTCCTAAATATGTTTCTTGTAATATGTAATTTTGTTTTTGTCCTCGTCGTGTATTTTAATTTGCATTTGTTTTAATTTCCTACAATAATTCAATTTTTGGTCATTTTAATAATAAATAATTCACCAACAAACTACGTTATATGAAAGAAATTACAAGATTATAGAGAGTAATAGATATACATTAATTC
>KE159292.1:119731-139969 GCA_000411055.1 Leavenworthia alabamica | reverse complement strand
TTTTTTTTTTTTTTTTTTGTAAAGTCAAAAACATAAATCAGACCAAGTAGTGGAGCCCACCTCCAATTTATCGACCATATAAAATAAAATAAAAAAGGAAAACTAATATTCACACGTGTGTGTGTGTTAACGAACCCTAAGTCAGTCAAACTCATTTGAAAATCATCGCCGAGATTAAACTCTATCGCCGGCGAGACACTCTATTTGAGCAAACCGGTGAATCTCAACCAGATGTCCATCAATCTGTCTCGTCTTTCACTTCCATCGTTGCCTCGTCTCTCAATTTCACCTCACACTACTCAGAAAGGTTTGTATTCCCTGTTGATTTGATCTTTTTCATGTGTTTTTTCAATTTCTATATAATCCTTCATTAGATCGATACAATTGCATTTACCTTATGATTCGATTACAAAGATTGTTTTTTTCACTCACACCATCTTTGCTAAAACAAAATTCAAAATGAGTTTTTTCTTTGTACTTTTTAGAAAGTTGTGAGATAGATAAACAAAGTTTTATAGCCTGAAATGTGATTACAGGATTGGTTCGATGCTCAATGAAGTCATACAAATTATCTGAACTAAGTTATTCTCAAGTTGAGAATTTGAAGGCACGTCCTCGCATTGACTTCTCATCTATTTTCACTACTGTAAGTTTCTTCATCTTGGTTTATAAGTTTCACACTTCTCTTAAACCCATGACTGAGCTCATTAGTTTGTTATTGTACTTTTAGGTTAATCCAATTATCGATGCAGTTCGTATCAAAGGAGATACTGCTGTTAAAGAGTAAGTTACTCATTCTTTTTATTTCAAGTGTCTTGACTGTGCCTTTAGTTTGATTCTTCTTATTCCTCAAAAGATATGTAAAATGAAGATTCTTTGTTTTAGATACACTGAAAGATTTGACAAAGTCCAACTCAATAATGTGGTCGAAGAGATGTCTGACCTTTCTGTTCCTGAGGTACTAGATTAAGAATCATATGTATATTTTAAATCCCGTTTCTTGTGTAGTAAATGAATTTATTTTGTGTCCAGCTTGACTCCAATGTTAAGGAAGCATTTGACGTTGCGTATGAGAACATATATGCATTTCATTTGGCCCAAAAGTCAACTGAGACAAGCGTTGAGAATATGAAAGTAAGTCAATTTTAGTTACCTATTACCTTCTTTTTAGTATCCACTCATGTTAGACTATAGTCTTCACTTGTTAACTTTGTTAGGGTGTCAGATGTAAAAGGGTTTCAAGATCTATTGGGTCTGTAGGTCTTTATGTGCCTGGTGGAACTGCTGTTTTGCCATCAACTGCTTTGATGCTTGCAATTGTAAGTTACTCATGTTTAATGCTTTTGTTTGTTCATTGATCTTGTACTTTTATAATAATCTGATCATCTTTGCTCTTTACCTCTCTCAGCCTGCTCAAATTGCTGGATGTAAAACAATTGTCCTTGCAACTCCACCAAGTAAGGATGGAAGCATATGTAAGGTAGAACTCGAGCTGTTCTTTACTTTTGGCTGTATTCTGTAATACTCACAATTTTTCGTCTGTCTTGCTTCTGAGCTTATATGAGTTTGCTATGTTGTTTCAGGAGGTTTTGTATTGTGCCAAGAAGGCTGGTGTAACTCACATACTCAAAGCTGGTGGAGCACAGGTGTTGTTTTGTTAGTCCTTTTGCTTATATTTTCATGCTAGTGATTGCTTTTTTATTTTCTCTAAGATTGTAGATATTTCAATCTTGATTTGCAGGCTATAGCTGCCATGGCCTGGGGGACAGATTCTTGTCCTAAGGTATAAAATGGATTCACCTAAATCGGTAGCTTACATCAGATATTTTTGCCAACCAACCACACTTTGATTTGGTTATTATCGCAGGTGGAGAAGATTTTTGGTCCAGGGAATCAGTATGTTACAGCTGCTAAGATGATTCTTCAAGTACACATTGTTTCTCAATTACTTGTGGTCCTAACTTGTTCTGACTACTCTTTAACTTGTTTTTTCCTCATTTTTTCCCTTACTGCAGAACAGTGAGGCAATGGTTTCAATTGATATGCCTGCTGGTCCTTCAGAAGTCTTAGTTATTGCTGACGAGCATGCTAGTCCAGTTTACATTGCAGCAGACTTGCTTTCTCAGGTACTGCCCTTGCCATATTTGGTTTCTTTAGTCCTACAGAAGCAGCTAACTTATACATTTTTTATTGGTTTCTCTGCAGGCTGAGCATGGACCTGATAGTCAAGTTGTTCTTGTTGTTGTCGGCGATGGTATAGATCTCAAAGCCATCGAAGAAGAAATTGCCAAGCAGTGCAACAGCCTTCCTAGAGGAGAATTTGCTTCCAAAGCACTAAGTCACAGTTTCATAGTATTTGCTCGAGATATGATTGAGGTACCCATCTCTTTACAGTTCACATGTAACTATATCAAAATCACATGTAACATTAGTGCCTTTGAGTTATTATTTTATCATTTTGTTCTTTTATTTCCAGGCAATATCTTTCTCAAATCTGTATGCACCTGAACATTTGATCATCAATGTCAAAGACGCTGAGAAATGGGAGGGACTGATTGAGAACGCAGGATCTGTTTTCATAGGGCCATGGACTCCAGAGAGTGTAGGGGATTACGCTAGCGGAACAAACCATGTTCTTCCAACATACGGATATGCAAGAATGTACAGTGGTGTCTCACTTGATTCTTTCCTGAAGTTCATGACTGTACAATCTTTGACAGAGGAAGGTCTGAGAAACCTTGGTCCCTATGTGGCGACTATGGCTGAAATCGAAGGTCTAGATGCACACAAGAGAGCCGTTACTCTAAGACTCAAAGATATCGAAACTAAACACCTTTCCCAAACGAATTGAGTTCATTGCCTGATTCAGACAAAACCGGATATTTTTGTATTTGGTTGATGAGATAATAATAATATAAGAGACAATGTAAAACTCTTATCATAATCTGGATTTTCATTATTGAAATCCAAATTCATTTCTTTAAACGAACAAGCAATGAGATCACAAGTATATACTGTTCTTTACAAGTGATAGTGACTTCAAGATTATACAGAAGACTTCAAGAGCGTTAAAGAAACAAAAAAAGTGATATAAGAACGATAAAACCGTCATGGTAACAGCTCCTTCTAGCTCAAGCCGGTAAAGGTTCTTCAAGAACTGCAGCAGAGATGTAACAGATTAAACAAAACATGTCTTGAGTTTAGTTTTTGTACAAGGAGAAGGAGGAGTAAAAACCTTTTCTCTTAGTGGCGGATTCAGCTGGTGTGATTTCCTCATTGGAAGCAACAGGTGTTTTTGTTGGCACATCAGGAAGATCAAGCTTCTCCGATTCTTCGGACTCCATTGTAGGCACGTCAGGCATCTCATCAACAATAAGCTTTAAGCAAAACATACATCACCATGAGTCTTTCTTTAAAGATGATAACAAAAAAAAGTGTGTTCTCGAAGATCCATGAAACAAAACATACCTGACTTTCTAAGTTGTCGAACTCTGCTAATATATCTTCTTCATCTTCTGCTGATAGTTTCTCTCCCAATATAGCATTCAGCTCCTGTCATTCAGAAATACTATAAAGTCAAACACAAAGGCTTGACAAAAAGACTAGGAAACATTTCACTCTAAACAAGCTCAAGACAAAATGTGCCATAACAACCGCTGCTGACAAACACAGCACCAAGAAATGATACTAAATCCAAAGTTTTTAACTCACATCTTGATAAACTTTAGCATCAGCAGTATCATCCATGAGTTTTTGAATATCATCAAGATCCAACTCGCTCTGAATAGCCTTAATAGCATTATTACCCTGCTTTAAGCTCTCAAACACTGCTTTTTGTTTGCTGGTAAGTTCAATATCTGCCAACTGAGAATCATCATTAAACTCTGTTAAGGAAATTTTGAAAAGCCACAATCTTACTATATAAAAAAGACTTAAGAGAGAGAGATTTATATACTTGTTGTTCAACATTGATGAGCCATTGATCAACTTGCTTCAATAATTCCTCCTGAGTACGTTTCTTCCTCAATGCTAATAAAGCCCTATCCTTTCTCTTTTCACGTATTAAGTCTCTTGCAGCTTGCTTTTCAGCTTCTATTACTTTCTCAAGCTAATATAAATTACCAAAATTTGATCTCAGATTCCAAAATAAAGACTTTAAAATTGGATTAAGATAACAAGCGAGAGAATCAAAAACCTTTTGCTGATATTGACCAAGCTTGCGTCTTTGGGTTTTGAGAGACAGAATCGCTCGATCAACATCTGTGATCTGTGGTTTCTTCACGAACAAATTCCCCATCTTTAGAACCCACCAGTTCACAAATTCAAAGGATTCGATAGAGCAGATATGAAAATTACCAAAAATAAAGGAAGATTTTATAATCTGATTCTTCTTCTCGTCTCTAAATTTCCCTAATTTCGTCAAAAAGCGTATCAATGTTCTTTGAATATCGAGAAATAACCGAAACAAACCGGTTCATCTTTAACTAAAAAAAACTAAACAAACCGGTTAAGTATAACCACTTTAAACAGAATCAAAATGATTAAAACGTTACCCAAACTCGCGTTTTATACCTTCTGCGGTAACGTGTGATTGCAAACACACAATTATGGCATCACTTAGGTTTGTTAAATCGGGTTGGGTTGGTTTATACATTAAACCGGCTGGTTCAAAATGCTGTTGTTTGAGCAAACTAAGAAATCCAAAAGCCAGACGGAAACAGATCTTAAATCTCGACGACAGAGCAGAGAGAAAGCACAGCTAGGTCGAAGAGCGAAGCTTTGAGTTTGTAAAATTGTGTCGACGTCTTAGCTTGTGAGTCTCACTCACTCTACTCCCAGTTATTCTTTGTGTTTTTGGGATTTAGATTTTAGATATTATAACTATTCTATTCAATTTTGGGAATCTAAGATGTATGAATACGTTTAGATTCGAATTATGTTCTTTATGGATCTAAAGTATGTTGCTTTCATTCGATTTTTAGGTTCCTAGTGCAGTGAGCTGCTATATCCTGCTTGTTTTGTTACTGTTACTACTTCTTCGTGAATGCTTTGGTTATAAACTTATAAACTTTGGTTTGATCACTCTCCTTTACCTTGTTTCTTTGAAACTATATATGTGTTAAGACTTGCTTTAACAATTTTATGGATTTTGTTTGTAGTTTTAACTTCTGATTAGTTTCAATGGAACCTGTTCCACCATCTCCTATTATATGGCCAAATGATGGTGGTCTCACCAACGAGTGGGTACATGGGCTTATGTCGTCTTTCGAATGGTCTTCTTGGAATCTACCTCCTTCTCAGTTACCTTCACTAATGCCAGTCAATGTCTTGGATTCCCTCATCCTTACTGCTTCCAAGATCCTCCACAAAGAGCGTAATTGTGTTCATATCGATGATCTTGACTCTGAATCCAATGTTGTTGTGGTTGGGGATATTCATGGTCAGCTCCATGACCTTCTCTTTCTATTGAAAGATGCGGGCTTTCCTTGTCAAAACCGGTTTTACGTATTTAATGGAGACTATGTGGATCGTGGTGCTTGGGGACTTGAAACCTTCCTTGTCCTCTTGTCCTGGAAGGTAACTCTTAACTAGCTATGTTTCTATTGGCTCAATCAACTCTTGGTTTTTTTTGTAAATCTCGTTTCTTTTTGATGTTTAGGTTTTGATGCCGGACAGAGTTTACCTACTTCGTGGTAATCATGAATCCAAGTATTGTACATCTATGTACGGTTTTGAAAAGGAAGTGCTTTCAAAATATGGCGACAAGGGAAAACATGTGTACCGCAAATGTTTAGGTTGCTTTGAAGGTCTTCCTTTGGCTTCCATCATTTTGGGACGTGTTTATACAGCACACGGAGGGCTTTTCCGCAGCCCAATCTTGCCTAAGAGAACAAGAGGGAAAAAGAACCGTAGAGTACTTCTTGAACCTGAGCCAAGCTCGTTGAAACTTGGTACTTTAGACGAGTTGATGAAAGCTCGAAGATCAGTTCTTGATCCTCCTTGGGAAGGTTCAAACTTGATTCCTGGGGATGTTTTGTGGTCTGATCCTTCAATGACCCCAGGGCTTTCACCAAATGAACAAAGAGGCATTGGTCTTCTTTGGGGCCCAGATTGTACAGAAGAATTTTTGAAGAAATATGAACTAAAGGTAACACCAAACTAAATAGTGATGCTTGCTTGTTTCCAAATACTGATTTGGATCTAATGTTTTACTTTTAATGATGCAGTTAATCATTAGATCACATGAAGGTCCAGATGCTAGAGAGAAGAGAGCTGGTCTTGGAGGAATGGACCAAGGATATACAATAGATCACAATGTCGAATCCGGAAAGCTCATCACCATTTTCAGTGCACCAGATTATCCACAGTTCCAAGTATGTGTTTTACGCCTTTAGTAATTGTATTTTCTAAAAGATCATGCACAGTAAAAAGAAAAGTTTTGATTTGTGTCTGTGGTATAGGCTACAGAAGAGAGGTACAAAAACAAAGGAGCATATATTATATTGAAGGCTCCTGACTTCTCTGATCCTCAATTTCATAGTTTTGAAGCTGTTACACCAAGACCAAAGGTGACTAATTCACCATTCTCCTTCTAATGCATTTTTTTTTCTTTTTGCGGTTTGGATCCATAACCGACCTTTGGTTTGTAAATCTGCAGGCAAATCCCTATTATGACTTTGAAAATGTGATTGATTCTGATGATGAAATGGATAAATCAGCAATGGACTCCGAAGATCTTGGAAGTAGCTGAAGAAAAAAGAAGAATCGATTCTTATAGTTGTTTGTGATTGATTATTATTATTTACAGTGTAAAGAAACTAGATGAAGTAAACCAAAAATTACTGATCAAAATAGATACCATTTCTAGAATTAATATTTATTTAAATTATGGTGGGTCAAGTTCTATGTCGGCGGCATTATAGTTTTCTTGGGATCTTTGGACAGTATAATTAGAATCTTATCCAAGACACATTTATGTGGTTATAACATTTTTGCAAACCCTGAAACGCTGTCTATACTCAACCCCTTTGATCGGATGTTATGGAGAACCACGACCGGGCAGTTTGGTATAATGGCATGGGACCACCTCTAACTTGACCAGACCGATCACTTATTGTATTTTCGTTTCATATTAATGCGGTTAACCACAAAACTGACTAGTATTGTACAATGTCTAAAAGTGATCAGTTTTTTCTGTTATATATAAAACTACAATATCTCACATAGAGACAACCCATGTGGTTAGGTGGGTGATGGTTTTTACTGTTGTGTACTTTGGTCATCGACAAACATCGACATCTACTTACCTCCATGTTTTTATATTTTCATGTCCACAAAGATCTATAACTAACTATAGTTTCCATTTTTTTCATTAATCGTTAGTAGTGATGTTTATTTCGTTAGGTTGTAAAATATAATGCAACATAATGTGAGTGTGATGAGACGACCACATTTGAAAGAGAGGTTACAATATATGTCAACATTAGAGATTATCTTGATCTAGAGTTTTGTCTCGTTGATTTTAATGCCAAAATAGGACAATACATATGATATAGTATTAGGCTATTGCAATAAACTCTTTATTCATTTAAATTTTCACTATATTTGTAATTGATATTTGGATGTTTTGGTTTTAGTTCGTTTACATCTAATTTTGAAATAAAATGAAACGGTCAATTAAAGTATTATTAACTTAAGATGGGGACCGTAGTTAAATAGATTAAGTAAAGAGGGACGTTTTTGCAATTAAAGAAAAGTGATTACTATGTGGTTAAAAAAGTCAAAAGAGATTACTGTGCCGTTTAAAAAAACGTCACTGCTTCTCGTAGTTACCAAATTAAAATCGAAAAAGTCAAAAAAGCAATTGATGACATGTGCAATCTCCATCGCGCCTTTATTAACCATCTACTGCTCTCTCTCTCTCTCTTCGCTCAAATACAGATAGTAAAAGAGAAGCTACAAATTTCCCAATTTATAAAAAAAAAAAAAAAAAATAGAAATATCATATTTTATAATTAGAAAAGTAGTTTTCATAAAAAATTTCTGCGCCGTGCAACTGTGATCCATGGCGGATGATATGGTGGCAGATGAAGTTACTGCTCCTCTTCGTAAGGTTCTTATCATCTCCGCTGGTGCTAGCCATTCCGTCGCTCTACTCTGTACGTCTCTCTACTCTTCTTCTTCTTTTCATTTTTTTGGTTACGGAGGTAAATGATCACCGGATTTGTGGAATTGACGGCGTTAGAAGGTTGTGTTCTTCACGAATTCTCTTGATCTGACTTTTTATCGAGTTTAGCTTCTTATAGTTTAAGTTATTTCTCCTTCTAGAAGAAGTAGATAGTTTGATTTTGATTAACTTGTGTAGCTGGGGACATTGTTTGTTCATGGGGTCGAGGTGAAGATGGACAGTTAGGTCATGGAGATGCAGAGGATCGACCTTCTCCTACGCAGCTAAGTGCGTTGGATGACCACCAAATTATTTCGGTTACTTGTGGTGCTGATCACACCATTGCTTATTCTGAATCTCGCAAGGAGGTCTACAGTTGGGGATGGTTTGTTTCTCGTTGAATCTTCTTCTATGTTTCACGTTTTTTGTGTTGTTCTGTAGACATTGCTATTTCTGTTTCCAAGGGTTTAATCATTTGGAATTAGATGATGACTACAAGTTTATGTCTTGGTTTTGTGTAGAAAACAGTAACATACATTCATTTGCACATGGTGTTAAGTCTCATGTGTTTTACAGGGGTGATTTTGGGAGATTAGGTCATGGGAACTCAAGCGACTTGTTTACTCCACTGCCAATCAAAGCATTGCACGGTATTCAGATAAAGCAGATTGCTTGTGGGGATAGTCATTGTTTGGCTGTGACTATGGGAGGAGAGGTTCAGAGGTATGTTTTTCTTGAATTATGTTTATCTCCTCATGTGCAAATCAATCACTGTTTACATCGCAGCTCAACTATGTTACTTGTCGATGATTTTCATCAGAATTTGATAATGTCAATGGCTTGAATTGTAATTTGTATAGCTTGGTTACTACTGTGTGCATTGCCTTTTAAACATCTTTTCTTGCCGTTTCTTGTTTTCCTACATGTCTTTTTGACTTATAAATGTAAAGTTGGGGGCGCAACCAGAATGGTCAACTTGGTCTAGGGGACACAGAAGATTCTCTAGTGCCTCAGAAGATTCAAGCCTTTGAGGTTTGTGTCGCTATATATTCTTCTAATTCCATCATGTTAACATTCTTTTGTCATTGTAATTTCCTTAACTTAAATTGGGCTGACTTTGGGTCCATTTCTACAACTTGATCTTCTTAAAGATATGTTACTATCTAAGGGTCCACATCTGGTGAAGATGTCTATAACATCATACTTTAAATTACTGAATGTGTTAGCTGTAAATACTAAATTGGCTGTCTAAGAAATAGCTGCAACCATTCCATTATACTATCTGCAAACACAGATAAAAGGTAGGATCTATTGATAATTGCTGTACCTAGGTAAGTTAGAAGATTTAGTGATCGAAGACTGTTAGTTTATGTAGTTAGTTTCGTTATTCTGCATTGTTTTATCAACACTTTAAACTTCTATTGGGTGCAGGGAATACGAATCAAAATGGTTGCTGCTGGTGCAGAACACACTGCTGCAGTTACAGAAGATGGTGACATATATGGATGGGGCTGGGGAAGGTATGGAAATTTGGGATTAGGAGACCGCAATGACCGCTTGGTTCCTGAAAGAGTTACCTCTACTGGTGTAAGCTATCAGACTCTTGTTCTATATTTGTTTTAAGCACCTGCCAGGCTGCCAATCGTGTAAACTTACATTTGAAGTTCAGTTTACCAAAATAAATCGAGGATAGGTCAACGAGTCTTGTCTTCAGTTATGCACTGCACTATACCGGTCTAGGATTATAGATTGATGGAGCCACAAATCTATAGTCTAGTTTCACTTGATGAATGTCAGGGAAGTCATCAGAAGTCAAGTGACCATAAAACTTTTAGAATCATAGGATCAAAGAACTACTTATGTTGAGTTTTGTCAGGCCTTTTTGGTATCCTGAATCTGAACTGTGGGTGAAATAAAGTTTAGTCTTGGATCATTGAAATCATGCAACCTCACCTTTTTACCAACAACGATTGCTGGCTTTTATCACTCCAGTGTTTTTTAATTCAGTCTTTTTTCTATTTTGACTCTCTTGATTCTCGTTTTCCTGGTTGTGGAAACTACATATAGGGCGAGAAAATGTCAATGGTTGCTTGTGGATGGCGGCACACAATAGCAGTTTCCTATTCTGGAGCATTATATACTTATGGATGGAGCAAATATGGGCAGCTAGGACATGGAGACTTGGAGGATCACCTTGTTCCTCACAAACTGGAAGCGCTGAACAACAGTTTTATCTCCCAGGTATCACCTTGGCCCTATAAATACGTCCTGAGATACATACACATCTGAAATAACCAACATATAGATAGCATTAATATTTTGATATTTGTTCATATTCTAGCTGCATGAGTAAAGTAGTAAAAGTTCCTGACAGTTATTGCCTGATGAAGATGACTGGTCTCATTGTATATGTTTCTGCTGGTTGTGTTCTACTGGTTCAACATCTTCTGGATCTTCTTTCGTTGTTTTTCCAGATTTCGGGAGGTTGGAGACATACAATGGCATTGACTTCAGATGGAAAATTATATGGATGGGGTTGGAATAAGGTCAAGAATATCTTATCCCTCGTTTTTATTTGGAGTGTATTCATAGGAATGTATAGAGCAAGACAAGAATAGGACAAGCTTCTAATCGTCTATCTCTTTTAGCATGCAGTTTGGTCAAGTAGGAGTCAGCAATAATCTGGATCAGGCTTCTCCTGTGCAAGTACGATTTCCCGATGATCAGGCATGACCCATAAAAAAATTTAACAAAGCAACTTGTCACATTGTTTGGCTAACCACAATAATCAGCTAATGTCTCAATTTGTTCTTTTCTTTTCGGACGCATACAAATTTTGATGGAACTTCACAGAAAGTAATTCAAGTCTCATGTGGATGGAGACATACCTTGGCTGTGACTGAAAGAAATAATGTGTTTGCTTGGGGCAGAGGCACTAATGGGCAGCTCGGCATTGGAGAGTCACTTGACAGGTAACAAAGTTTGACATATATTTTAGTGTTATGAATAGAAATATGAAACTCAGCCATCAAAATCATTGTTTCCACCAAGATCATAGCTTAACAATCCCATTCAATACCCATCACTGATAACGTGAAACAAATATTTGGTTTCTGTGTTCACAGGAATTTTCCAAAGATAATAGAGGCATTGAGCGTTGATGGAGCAAGTGGACAAAATATAGAATCTTCTAATTTTGATCCATCTTCAGGTATTTCATATAAAAATAACTCCACTTGAACTATTCTTTAAACAACACAACAAAGTAAGCTAATGTTTCAACTTTTGGCATTACCTTGTTGCAGGGAAAAGCTGGGTTTCACCTTCAGAGAGATATGCAGTTGTTCCTGATGAAACTGTAAGCTTACTTCTTCCCTTTTTTTCTTTGTTATAACATGAAAACAAATAAAAAGGCTGGTGAAAGCCAAAGCCTGATGAAACCTTAATTGATTGTGTTTGTTAGGGCCAAACGGATGGTTCAAACAAAGGTAACGTAGGTGATATCAGTGTCCCACAAACTGATGTCAAACGTGTACGAGTTTAAGTTACTAAGGCAATTTGGGTCCTTTGTTGTTGTACTATGTTCGTCTGTCTAGTTTCGGACTTGCTTTTTTGTTGTTTTTAATCATCGAATAATACATAAATTGTGAGTTGTTATATCAAACATAATGTTTCTTTTATATTAATAAGACAACTTATGTTTTTCTTCCTTTTATGTATTCCCTTTACTGATTTTGTACTAGTTCATATTACTTTTTATTTAACGGCCCATTTATTCCCAAAGGCCCACTTATGTCTTGTACTCTTATCTTTGGCCCAGTTTAATGACACCGAATTTTATTACAAACACACATGAAACCTAAGATTGAGATTTCTTTTTTTTTCTTCTGGTCTGAAAAAGCAGAAAATTAAAACATAAAGTGAAAAGAATAAGACAAGATAAAAGTAAAACAGGTCTTACAGAAACTATTAGGATATAAAACCTTTTAGGCACATTTAATATGCAAAATTGTTTGGGCTAGAGATTGATATATTCCATTATCAACTAAACATTATTAGCTAATATTCAAGTTTATATCGTTGAAAATATTCTAATTTGGTGATATTCTCTTCAAAGCACAACCATCCAAATTGCTCTTTTAGTGTTTCTCTTTATGTGTCTGGTTACTTTCATAATTATTCGAAAATGGTGTCACTTAGATTCGATTCCAAGTTATTATCACCTTTTTCAGTTCCATGTCACATCTCATAAACTTTATAATGATTCTCTCATAATAGTCTCCTCCACTAGTTTTCCATTATCAACATCTTCTTGCTTCTTCTTCATTTTTAAAAACATTTCTGTAAAATATTATTATATAAAATTTATTTATTTTTTCCGTATATAATTAAGTAAAAAACGTAACAATGCCTAAAAATAATTGATGCATGTAGACGTTCACATTATTATATACTTCATTGACGCTTAAAAGTTTATATTATATATTTGATAAATTAATTTGCTTAATTTATAAATTCTCATAAAATTACCAATCTTAATTTCAGTAAACAACACATTAATTTAAAATTGACAACACATGATATATATAAATTACGAAATATAAAAAATATACGAAAACAAAGAAACTTATTACATTATTCACATTTCTCCAAATAAAATATATAAATTTTAGTCACCAAATTTGTATATTTTAGTTTCTTTAATTTCCTCCAACGTTATCTTCTTCATCATCATGGTTTTGTTTAATAAGTAGTCTTGAACGGCTTATAAACCTTAAGATCAAGCATTACTCCGGCGACAGAACCAACTCCAGCAACCACCGTAATCATCAAACAACCACAGCTCAACATTTGTAAACAAACCCATTTCAAACTCCATCTCTCAACTTTTCTCTGTTTTATATACATCTCCACCGGAAAATAAACCGTCAAAGGCCAAAACCCTAACGCTCCTAAAATCCCAACGACGTCATTAAAAAACGGCATAAGCATTGATATAACAGTGGTTAAAACCACAAACCCGCTTCTGTAAACGGTTCTGAAAACGTTGATTTGGTACGGTGACCTAAAACAAGGGATTTGGATTTGGTATTCCTTGTTGACCAAGTCACTATCGGGAAACCTAGAAGCAGCTTGTTTTTCAATAAATGCAAAAAGAGGTTGAGCGAAGACTTGGTAAGCTCCTACGAGATGAACTACAATGGCAGCGTTGGCTATGTCAAGGAGCCAAAATGGGTTATAGAAACCAAATCCGGTTAAGAGGTTTCCCGGTGCTGCATCACCAAAGGCGGCGTAGCCCATAGCACCACATAAGATGTAAAACGTCGTCGTAACAGCAATACTGACTCTTGTAGCGTTCTTCATCGTTTTTGATTCTGCTGGTGGAGATCTTACAGTGTCCTAATCAATAAAAGAACTAAAAAGTTAGAATCTTTGTTAAATCATATTAAAGGACTCTGTTTTTGTTACCTGGATTTCAATAAGAACAACAGAGTATGAATAAGCAAAAGCAATATCACCAAGTGCTTGGAATGTTCTCCATATCTTCTGAGTCTGAGTCACTGCTCCGATACTAATTCCGGTGAGACTTCCTTTGAAAACACCATTTGCTGCAACCTGAATGATTCCTAGAGCTAAGCCGATTCCAGAGTATGTAAATGACATGACAGCAGCAACAATTGAAAGCCACCAAATCTGATCAAAATCTTTGATTTGTGAGAGCAATATCTCAGTAATACCGAACATGATCATGTATGGATTACTCGACATGTGACATGGGTTTTTTCCTCCACTCTCGTGGAAACAATTCGACCTCTTTATCGCCCTGCAAGAGTTTAACAGTTACAGACTCATTTATTGAGTTCTAAAAGAAACTACTTGATGAGAAAGAGAGACTTACATCATGCTTATTGATGCTGCGATTGTGTAGCCAACAGTGATACCAAAGATATTCAAATATTGAATCAACCCACATATCTTGAACCTAAACCCACCTGTCACAAAACAGAGTATTTCAAAACAGAGCAAAATAAAAACAAAGTGAAACAGAGATGATACCTACCAAAAACAGAGCAAAACAGAGCAACAAAAACAGAGTGAAACAGAGATGATGCCTACAAAAACAGAGCATACACAGAGTGAAACAGAGATGATAGTTACCTAGGATTGATCGAACAGCGTCCATGTAAGTATAGTTTCTCTTTCCAGAGACAGGATCTCCAGTTCTGTAGCAATCACTAAGAAGAGTGGAACAGTAGTAAGTGACAAAAGAGAACAAGAACATCACTATAGGACCTGCGATCCAACCAAGTTGACCTATAGCCCATGCAAGTGATAAAACACCAGATCCAATCACCGCCGTTATAATATGTGCACTCGCCGTCCAAACCGTACCTAAAACATACAAAAACCATGTTACTTAACCTTTATGAACTTGAATCATTCATTTCATAATATTACCTGATCGTTTAAGCCGGCCATCGTCATCAAAACACTTGAAAGCTGGCTGAGGAACACCCATCTGGTTTTTATAGTAAGACATCAATGAAGAGTCATTAGCTTGATAAAAAAACTGTTAAATATGATTGAGAGAGAGAGAGTAGTGAGAGTACCTTCTCTTCTGTTAGTTAGACAAAGCTATGGTGAGAATTAGAAGTTAAATAAAAGAATACTATGAACAGAGAAGAAAGAAAAGATAAATAATGAGATGATGGGAGTAGTAAGAGCCGTTGTTTGCTGCATTTTGATTGATTTTGGTTTATCATCTTATATAAGCCATTAATAGTGGGAATCTTTTCCACTTTCTTATATAAAAAAATTAAAATAAAATTTAGGTCATGTTTATATTGTTTATTGTTTTTATGGTGTGAGTGTATTATTCTATTATTCACCACTGTTGGTAAAATGTTGATGTGTGAAAAATTTCACATAAATTAAAAAATAATAAATAATACTTTTAAATATATTATTTTAATTCTAATAAATATTAATATTAACTATCTATTACTTTCAATCATTACATTTTAAAGTTAATAATTTAGCATTAAAAGAAAATAAAAAGAGACAAAATTAATCTTTAAAAACAACAAAAAAACTTTAAAACNATATCTTCAAAATAATATAAAACCAGTTTGTAAAAATTTTGAGGATATAAAATATTAAAATGTCAATAATTCAAACTCCACATTTTTATTAGTATTTATAAATATATGTACATGCTTATAAATATCAGGATGCTAATTTTTCTTGATACAATCCGAGTACTAGATATGAAATAAGAATTTGTATTTGTTTTATTTTATTTTTTTTGTCAACAAGAAAACAAAATATATAAAAAGCTTTAAAACAAATAAAATATGCATGAAGCATGATTTTTCTTGTCATAGTACCATGTTTCATTCTTAGTGTGTGAGTGATATTACTTGCACTCTTATTCATTCTTTTGGCATCCATTACAAAGATCATGTCATGTGTTCAATCAACACATTTAAGGTTCTTGAATCTTGATTAACAAAATGAATCAAAATTTGTACACTTACTATTTAAATTTATATTTGATTTCATATATTAGCCCAAATATCCTAATTTGATCATTTTTTTTTTTGATATCATAAACATTACCAACGAATTTTGTTTTCAAAAGTATATAATTATGAGAGGTTTTAATGGAGTTTTGTTTTCACTATTCTTTAGTGAAAGATACGTAAAAGAAAGAGAATCGAATGCTTGTTAATGTATACGTCTCTATAGCTTTTGGATTCGATCTAATCACTCATATTTATAAAACTCATTCTTACTTCAAAATATTCCAAGTCATGGTTGAATATATATTCATTAGAGCATATACTAAATTTAGGGTTATATATCTATAAGGAATATATGCTGCATTAGCTCGTTGTTATTTTGATATACTACTATAGATATATGCATTGATTTTATATTATAATGTTCTGAAATTTCTTCGAACATGCATAGTATCATAAAGAAAGATACTTCCTCTTAAATAAATTGAATGATTTGATAACTAGAGACAAATTAACCACGGTTAATAGTCAAATGTCGATTTTAGACCCTAAATATTCTTGGTTTAAAAGAACAAAAAAAAAGCTTAAATGCATGATCATCAGAAGAGTATCGAATTTTTTCATGCAAGTGTAATTATCTGTCCATCTTTATTTTTTTAAAGTATCTTTGAATACTTTCAAAATCTCCTTTTGAATTCCATTATATTTTTGGTTTTTATTTATTTATTTCGAGATTCATGAATGGAATATATGTTTGGAAAAATGAGGTTTTAATCTAAAGTGAAAATGGTCTTTATACTTACAAAAGTTAGGTAGTTACGTGACTCTTATTACACGAAACTTCCGCATAATATATATATTTTTATTGGTATCTTATTTCACCAACATGAATCTTACATTTATAACGGCGATCTTTACATACTTATGTAAACAGTACAAGTTATGTAAAAGTTGTCTGAATAGATTTGATTGAGTTTCAACATGATCTTGTCGCTACTGAGACGTATTTCTAGATTTTTCATGGGTTATATAGTTAGGTTAAAAGTTAGGGATTTGAAAATAATTAGCAACAATAAAAAATACGATTATTTACTATTTACAAGTAGATATTAATTTTTAGCAAAAAGGTTATGGTCAGACTATAAAATAATTTGTTATTTTACATTTTCAGACTTATTATGCATCAAAATTTTATTGATTATGACACTATCAAAATCTAAACTTTTATATCATGATAACAAAAACAATGCATGTCGTGATTTTTTTTAAGTGTTAGTTCTTACAACTAAATTTAAAGTCCAAAAACATATTAAAAAGGTGTGCAATTTCGTCGCCGAAAAAGCAAATATCGACCACTCTAACGACCATTAGCGCGAGTGGTTCACTCACAGAATCTTTATGGTCCAGTCCTGATCCACTTGGACACCTGGTTTGCGGATAGTCAACACCTTTGTACCCGAGGAAGCTACAACCCCTCCCATTCGCAGTGGTCCCATCTCTATCTCTGCCTTCTGATTCGATGGTTCGACCAGTGCAGTTTTTGGACCAGAGGTATGTCCCAAGAGGATGATTCTGTCGATCAAGCATTGGGAAGAGAGACGAGCTTGTGGAGGAGCTAAGTTCTTTGATGTTAGAATACCATTTGAGAAGATGAAGCGGCGATGGATGTAAGAGCCTCGTGTAAATTCAAAGCTTTTGCCGTCGTCAATGTAGAGTTCACCATCTGCTTCTTGAGAACTGTTCAAAGCTATCACCTGAAAAAACAAAACAATAAAAACGATTAACGATCTTTTGTTTCCGAGCAATTTACTTTGTTCATTGTGCTGATAACAGATGATTAAAATGGTGTGAAGTAAGTGTGATACATACCAAAGTATAAGGATCATTCTCCATTTGATATGAACTTCGCCGAAACCGGTCCTTTCTTGGGATGATAGTTCCTGCCTTTTGAAACGCAGGAATGCTTTCCTCTGGAGCGTCCATCTTGTAAGTCTTACCTCCAACATAAGTCTTACCGTTTCTCAGGTCATACCATGATTCTTTTCCAGGCAAATACACAGAAGCATGTGTTGTTCCCTAATTTTGCATAACGACAGAGAAGAACGTATGTGCAAGGTTTAATCATTTCTAAGGACATGAAAGCGAAAGTAGAACTCAGTATGAAATTGTACATAAGCACTTGAAGTACCTTAGTGTAAACTCCTTGAACCAGTAAACCATGACCGACCATGAAGGCTTCATCGTTGCTAAAAGTAGCTTCGTCTTGTGGAAACTCCATCCATAGTGGGCGTACAACTGGAACACCTGTAACGTTTGCTTCTCTGAATAACGTGTAGAAGTATGGGAGCAATGTGTAACGAGTGTGTATAGCATCTCTCATGAGTTCTGTGTTCCGTTCACTGAAAGAAAACAAAATTGATTTGAATCGGGTGAGAAGGAGTAAACTTTATGAGCCCAGCAAAACAAAGCAGAGAAACCTCTGGAGAACCGTTGCAATACCTACTTGATGAAACGAAATATATACAGTAAGTAGTAAATCACAGCTTACCCAAACAACCAAGGCTCTCGCCTTTTGGTGTCATGATGAGCATGACCCCTGAAAAATGGATAGTAAGCACCCACTTGGTACCACCTAACTAGTAGTTCTGGTTCAGGATTTCCAAAGAACCCACCAATATCAGCTCCTGCAAAAGAAAAGAAAGCTTCCATTAGAAGAAGACAAACACATTTCAAAAACACAGCCAGCAGAATTTGAACAGATCAATTTTCTTGTACCCGAGAATGTAATTCCAGTAAGACCAAGTGTCAACAACATTGGAATAGAAACTCTAAGATGTTCCCATTCGGCTGTGTTATCTCCAGTCCAAACTGCTCCGTATCTTTGAGTACCAGGAAATATTGCTCTTGACAATACAAAAGGCCTATCCTTTTTTTCTCCACGCATAACAAGCCCATCAGAAGTTGCCATGTGAAAGTAATATCCATAAGCGTTATGAACTTCCCTGTGTTCAACACCTCCAACATGTAATGCATCTCTTGGCATAGTAACCTATTCAGAAAAATCTGTCAGTCTTCATCCCCGTGGCAAACTTTTTACATAAAATGCCGGGGAAGCATGAATTTTCTCTATAAAAACTGATACACCAACAAAGGTGAAGACAAGCAACCATATTTTAAACTCCACTCTTAAAGAAGTCAAAGAGATAACAATCAAATGTCAAACCACATAAACATAAAATGGATTTTGAAATACTTGCTTTAGTAGTCCAATATTTGATAAAAGGTGTCAGTTCATGTAAGATAACTGATGCCTAATAAAATAACCAGCCATAGTTCAAACCCATCCGTAATTGTGCAACAAGAGAAAAAGGTTGCTAAATTAGACCACAATCCCGACATGAATATGAGAACTTGAGTACACAATAATGGAACAAGCAAAAGACCAATCAGACAGAAAGTTATACCTCGGGACCATTGAATACGGACGGTTCATTCATGTCATTCCAGATGTATAATGACGGAGTTGAACCAACATAGTTCTTATACGAGAACCTTCCACCCCACCATTCTCTAATCTCTGGACTCAACATATCAATGTAAGATGATGAACCAGGCCAACACCAACCATCAAAATCTTTTCCCGATGAATCCTTAACATAGTATCCCTTCTGAGTAGCCTCCTTATGTAAGAAGTATGAGTCATCCCTCTTGATATGAGGATCCACAATGGTCACCATCTTCCTACCCTTTGCAGCCAATTTCTTTTGCATCTCCTCTGGATGAGGAAACAACACATTATCCCATGTAAAGTATCTTTTCCCATCTGTATGTTCGATGTCAAGCCAGAGAACATCATAAGGAATATCATGCTCATCAAATTTCGAATCCACCTGTGCCACATCCTCCTCATCTTTGTAATTCCACCTACATTGGTGATAACCAGTGGCAAATAACTGAGGCATAGCTGAAGTACCTGTCACACTTGCATACTGCTTTACTACATCCTTTGGTCCAGGTCCAACGAAAAAGAAAGTATCCACAATCCCTGCTTCGCTCATCCATAATGTGTCGATCCTACCCTGACTGGAAGGCAGAGAAATACCACTCTCTGAATCCCATCCATCAGCCAACACATCAATCTGCATTTCCGCAGCATTCAACCAGAAAAATCCAGAAGTTTTACCAGATTTCCCATGTGAAACCATGAATGGAATAGACCCGTAAAGCCCAAATGGTGATTCATGGTCATATTCAAAAACATCTAGATTAAATAGCCGATAAGGTTCAGATTCCTCAACTCCAGGACCCTTAGTAGGCTTTAAAGCAAAACTAGTAGCGTGTTCAGGAATTCCATAAACAAAACTTGAATCATAAAACGAAACATCAAAGCTAATGGATTGAGGACCAGATGGTCTTGAATCTGTATGAGTCCTAAATTTCTCTTCCCAGTTATCTCCATCATTTTTCTTCCCCAATTGTTCAAAATCAAATAATCCATGAGAATTCAAAGACACAACTCGACGACGATCACCTGATTTTTCACGCACA
>KE159292.1:103061-119631 GCA_000411055.1 Leavenworthia alabamica | reverse complement strand
GAGGAAGACGATCTTTCCGGGTCGGATGTATCCGACCTGCTCATCAGTATGTACTCAAGGCCCAATGTAAACTCGATTAAACAAATATCAAGTCCCAGTTTTGACCCATTATAATGTATTGACTTTAAGGCCCAATTTAGACCCAATGAAACAAACATAATGGCCCAGTTTGACCCATTACAGTCAAAAGGATGCTATTAAAAATCCGCACGTGTTACCCACAACCCGGCCCAAACCCGATTAAAAAATTAGGGTATTTGAGATTTTAGATCTGTCTTGTTCAACCAAAACCCTAAGTTCATAAAGGTTTCAGAAGGATGATGCCGGAGAAGACGATTATTACGTCGGAAACTTCAAATTCGACTCCGTTAAACCCTTCGTCTTCTTTGAGGATTATCTGCCATGTGTGTAATAAGCAGTTCTCGCAGTACACTTGTCCTCGATGCAACTTCCGTTACTGCTCCCTTCCTTGTTACAAATCTCACAGTGTCCAATGTACTGAATCATTTATGAGAGAGAATGTAAACGATGAGCTACGTCAAGTTCGATCTGATGATCAAACCAAAACGAAGATGCTCGAAATTTTGAAAAGGTTTCACTCGGAAGAAGAAGAGGACGAAGGGATTGATAGCATCACGGATGATGAAGGTTCGAGCTTACCAGAGGATATTATTCGGAAGATTATGAACGGCGATGAAGTCAATATTGATGATTTGAGCTTAGAAGAGAGAAAAGGGTTTCAAAGAGCTTTAGCGTCTGGAGAATTAAGCAAAATGATTGAACCATGGGATCCTTGGTGGTTACATGCTTCAGCTCGAACGATTTCACTTGGACTCGGAGGTACACAACTCGTTCAACCTGTCGAAGAAGAAGAGGAAGCTACGATTGTGAATAAGATCCCTCGAGGACCTGATACACCTCTGATCTCACTAAGCAAGCTTAGCTCAACGAATCCTTCTCCTCTATTACCACTTCATTTGATTGACATTATATACAGTTCTTGTTTTACACTCCGTATTTATAATGGAGAGTGGCAATCAGATTCGTTAGGTTCAGCAACAATGGTGTTGACTGTTTCATCAGTTTTGGGTCAAAATGCACAACCTGAGACCATTAAGGAAGTGTTGTCGTTTTGCTTGGAACAGACATGCTCTTCAGCTTATAAACACCTAGGCGGTGGTCTGAAGTTCGGATTGAATCTGGTCGATGATGTAATTTGTTTGCTTTCTCTTGGCTCTGCAGCTATGGTATGCATGCTCTGTGATCTCCAAAGGTTGATTATTGGTGCAATACAGGAAGTGAAATCATCATCAGGGCGTGAGCTGAAGAAGAAACTTAAGCTTGCAGAGAGGAAAGTGTTCTTCATGATGTGTTGGGTCAATGAGCAGAGTCCTGAAGTGTGGCAAGCCCTGGAATCAGCCGTAAGGGCCGAGAAGAACTCGGTGGCTGAGCTTAACGATTGCAAAGGGTTTCCAGAAATGAAGAAGAAAGATCAAGTCCAAAAAAGCAGGAGCGTTGTAATTGAGGAGATGGAATGAGTTGTAATGATGTTATAGCTTGATGATGAGGTGATGAAATGCGTGTTAACAAAGTGAAGATCTTGTATAACATTTTGGAGTTACAACAAATAAATACAAACAGATAAAAAAACTCTCTTCCTTGTCTTCCTTTTGTAGCATATTAATTCCAAATCCTCTTTGTAAAATTTGCAACACAGGTTTTTTCATCTTCTTGGTTAAACTGCTGAGGATTTCCTTCTGGACAGCTTTATCTTCTTGGGATTGCCACCAATCTCCTCGAAGATCACCAGCTCATTCCCAGAAGACTTAAACCATGATCGTGGAACATGATACCTAAGCCAAGAAACCACATATCAGACTTGAAAGAAGCTGAGATATTCAAAACGAAAGATTTAATGGCATTTTAGGTTTACCATCTTTGAGATGGCTCTCCACACCCAGTGAGACATTTATCCGGCATGAATTTGCCTCTGTAATCACATTCTTTAACACATTCGTCATTCGGGTAGTTCTTTCTAGCGAGCCTGGGCCAGTATCTTCCAATTTCTTCTCCGTTTAACCACGCCATGCCTTTCCCCATACTGAGCATATCAAGCCCGACTGGTTCACTTCCAGATGGTGGGTCTATCATAACCTACCAAAAAATCAGATCCTTTAGTGTGAGGAAAACATAAATTGATCTTCTACAATCTTGGTTCTTGTCTAAGAGTTTACTCTTACCTTATACCATGTCAAAGGTTGTTTATTGGGAGGTTTCGTAGTCACTGTCCATTTCACAGCCCCGGAGTTACCTGGCTTGAACAGACCTAGATGCTCTCCTTGCACGCCAACCTGCAAGGTTTCATGTGAATGGTGTTGGAAACTAGTCAAAGAGAGAATCGCTCGAAGCACAAGAGAGGTTCCAAGGCATAAATAAATAACCTTGTAAGACCATTTGCTGTTTGTCAAGTTCAATGTTCCACTGTTGAGACCTTTGATTGAAACACTTGTAAGTCCGGCTCCAACCCATTCGTAAAAGGATCCTGCATTCTGTAGAAGAGGACTTAACTAAAGCAAAACAACAATGATATTTGGAACAGGATCATTTGAAACTCTCTGTTTATAGAATTACCGAAAGACCAACAGTCATGCTAAGCAAATCAATATTGTTTTCTCCTGCTTTAAGAGAGATTGATTTCTTGAGTTTAAAAGGCACATGAGTTCCATTCCCTGTCGCAGTTCCTAGAAACCATATCACATTTACGCGCAATCAATTAGAAACCTTGACTGCAAGAAATAACATAAGAATCATAGAGAGTTTTGAAAGTACCTAAGTACTCTTTGTTGATGAAAACATGAAGAGTATGCCCCTTTGATTCAATAAACAGAACCGGGCCGCTTCCCTTCTTCAGGAACTCTTCAGTATGACTGACTGTTATACTGCAAAAGATTGAATACAACTGCCTTCAGGTTCTTTCTCGAACGAATTCAAACGGTAACAGTATCAGGTAACTGTAACTGACCTTGTTGTGTACCAAAGATAGTCAGTTGTGTCCTTTGTGGTGTTGATATGATCAACAAGTTCGTTTTTAACAAAATCTGCTTCTCCCCAAATACCAGGTTTCTCAGATAACACTTGCCATTTAAGACCTGATGAAGATTTTAAATCTTCAGGTAACATTTCAACCTTGGAGGACTTTGAAGTTACCTGTTGCAAAAACGTAATTAGCCATCTGTTTCGTTTATGCCATTATCCAGACCAGCTTTTTGTTACCTTTGCGGTGTTGTAAATCTCGTTCTTGCAGTCAGGTAGAATGCTAACTGACCAAGCAGGTAAGTGGTACGACATGTTCCTAAACATAACTGTCTTGTCGTTTTTATCATCCAAGTTTGACAGAAACGCAGCACAAGTTCCTGAAGAGTCAGTGTACACATCAGCCTGAAAAAAAAAACCATCAGAAAGAATATTCTGGCAGAAACATAAGTATTTTCGTAGCCGGTTTATAAAGAGAATGTCTACCTCGAGAGATTGGCCTAACGTAAAATTCTGATGCTCGCCACTGATCAGCAAGTTTTCAGAGAGTATTATAGCTTTGTGGAGATTCTTAAGGTGTCCCCATTTTGGTAATCTAGGCAATCCTAACAAAAGGAATAAAAACAAAGACAGTTAGTTATCACAAAATCGTTGAAGAGTTATCTTCTTTGTTACAACACTTACCATACTCATCAATCGGAGCTTCATAGTCATAGCTTGTTGTGATAAAAGGCCCTCCTGATGTTCGTCCAAAATTTGTTCCTCCATGATACTACACCAAATTGCAGGTAAGAGATGAAAATTTAGATTATAAACTGATTTCTTGAAGAAACTAACTAATATTACCATGTAGTAGTTGTGAACACTTCCGCCTTTCCCGAAAAAACGAGCAACTGAGTAAGCTACATCCTCTGCTGGTCTGTGTGGATCTCTGCCTCCAAAAGTTTTAAACCTGGAAGAATAAGCTCATGAATATTGATTTTCTTGGTAATGAACAAGAAGCTCCAACAGAGTCCAAATTTGTCTGAAACTGAATGCAAGGAAATATTAGTTGAACCAAAGATCAATCTACTTACCATCCAGGCCAGTTCTCTGTCCAGATTTTGGGTTTATCCGGTGTATTAGGTGTAAATTGTTCACAGTAAAAGCCATTGCAGGTACTAATCTGCAAAAGGAGATAAGAGAAAGCATCATCTAACGTGTCAATGCAAGAAAGTGAATAAATCACAGTTGCAGGATATAGCTATAGACTTACCACAGTTGCAGGAGCATCCCATTGCTGACACATCATCCATGGAACACCAATGTTCTGTGCAACAGCCATAGAAGCAGACCATTGAGCATACCGCTTACCTCCTTCACCGTAATCACGCTCATAGTACCCATACTCGTTTTCCACCTAATGAACCACAAGTTTAAGAACAACATTCCAAAAACGATGCTTAAAATGTTATATGTTGTTGTTTCTCTTGCCTGAGACAAGATGATTGGACCGCCTTGTGGTGCGAAAAGCTTCTCTTTTTTCAACAGGTTTACCATATACGTTGTGAAACTCTCCATGTAATGCTGAAACAACAAATTCACAGAGCATAATGAATTTTCAGAAACAGAGAAGAAAAAATCAAGATTTATTTGCAATAATATCGTTTATAAACAACCTTCCATGGCTCATTATCTGCTCTGAAGACAGTTCCTGGAACATAATGTAGCCAAACCGGAACTCCTCTATAAACCACAAGATTCAATTACAAAAACTACAAAGGATTGTTCTATTGATGACAAAGGAAAAGACTATTAGAAAGGAGCATTACCCGTAGTTCCACTCGGCCGCAACAAAAGGACCAATTCGAAGAATCATATGCATTCCAGCTTCCTGAACAATCTTGATGAACTTCACTATATCATATCTTCCACCAAAATAATACTACAAACCAACAAACAAAAACACAAAGCTCAACACACATTTCCAAGAGTAACAATTACAAACACATTTGAAATTTGAAACCTTTCCAGGAGAAGGCTCATGTCCATTCCAAAACACATAAGACTCTATTGCGTTGCAGCCTCCTTCTTTAGCTGTTTTAACAAGTGATGGCCACATCTACAAGCAAATCAATCAATTTCATCATCTAGAACATTCTCAACCAAAATTAACCAGATTCATTGCTTAAGAACAGAGGCGTAAACCATTATATGTTAAAGAATTTTAACTTTATTCACATTTAACTATACAACCCCAAACAAAGAAACAAAAAAAATCAAAATATATGAGCATAGATCACTAACAGCTGGAACGCTTCTAGGATAATGAATAGCTGCAGAGATAATGAGCTGACGACGACTTCCGATTGAGAGAGAACGGTGGTTGTAAGTTACATTTCCCACCGCAATAGCTTTCCACGAGAAGAGAATCACCACCATCGCCACCATAAGCGCAATGCTTTCACTAACACGCTTCATTTTTTTGTTGAACTCACTCACTTTTTCAGGTTAATCTTCTTCAAGTATTCTTCTAAAAAAAAGTTGAGAGAGGGAAAACAAAGATTTATCGTTTTAGAGCTTCCATAAATATTTCTAGGGTTGTGTGAAAGCGTGTGAGAGAGTGACCAAATCACTCTTCAGTGTGGATAATTATTACTATTTATTTATAGATCTGTCTTTTATTACTAGTTATTACTATAATAATATCAGATTCCATTTACGTGTGTATACTATATACTTTATATTTATAGAAACAATGGTAGTTATACATGTTTGTTATTATTATTAGAAAATAATAATTACATTAGAAACAGCCTCAAAACTACTTAGCAAATTGGTTTTTCATGTTTTGCCTAAGACACATTCACAATTTTTTGTGATGTATTTATCTACTCGATAACGTGTAATAATTCGCATGATATAAACATAAAATTTGATTTTTTTTTTTAAAGAATGAAAATAATAAAGACCCTTTTAACACGCACAGAAATAAATAACACGATGATCTATAGCGTGGCGTTATAGAATAGACATTCACTATGGTCCATAGTAAAACAAACTTCGAGAAAGAAAAAGACAACATTATATAAAGTGTGAAGTCATTATAATCCTATGACTTTCTAACAAAAAAGATCTTTAATACAAGATCTTAACTCTTTCTCCATTTCTTCAACACGTAACGATCGTCATGACAAAACACATAAAACTTTACATATCATTGTAGAAATTTACTATTGGTTATTAGTTTTTATCTGTAATTGTTAAGATTGTTTTGTTTACTTTGTCTTAATGGAAACATATCACATGGAGAGAATAAACCAAAATTAAATGAAGTATTCGATAGGGCAGGGGCAAGCAGATCTTTTGTATCGACAAGAGATTTTCAAAAACGCTGCTCTCCAGTCAATCCACGTTTCTTGGTACCTTCGTGTCTCCTAGATTGTCTTTTTTGATTATTTAACCAACCAAATTTATTGTGTTTTGTTACTGTAATATTTTCTCTAGTTTATATTATTACTACTGTTACAAATCTTGCCTAATTATATAAGAAATGTAAAACTGTTTAATAAGATAAATTATGGCTTAGGGTTAAAATATGTGTGCCATCATCTTCTTCTTTTTCAATTAGAAGCATAAAAATATCCAAAGTCCCAACAAATCCAATGCTGTAAGTGTTGAAAAATCATAAATACTTGGGGCCCACCATCCCCGGACTCTGCTTCTTCTTAAGCCCACTCGCTAGTGTTGCAACGTGAACATCACGTTCTCGGAGATGCGCGTGAATACAATGTTTAGTAGCTTCAACAGTTAACAGAGCGCGTGAAGTGTGTGAATTTTATGTCGGTGATAGATTCGCTGAACCAGTAAAGCCTCAGGCTTCTGTACCTTTCCAACTTGGGATACGAGCTAAATACATTAAAGATTAAAAACTTTTATTTTTTTTATTTAATATATATCCAACACGATTTATCTGTAAAATAAAAAGGACTTGTATATTGAATCATTCAATAAAATAAATATTGACCACTTTAACAATTCATGAAATTTGAGATTGAGATCTTTTTGAAGTAATAACTGATATTGTATTCAAAGATATACCAAGAGGATCACCACCTTCTTCTTCCATTACCACCAATAAATTTCCAAATGATTTCAAAAACTCCCTTGGAATATGATATCTGTATCAACCATACCAAACGAACAATGCTCAGACCAAGTTTGTTGTTTAAATGTACAGTTACAGACATGTGACACTTACATAGATTGAGAAGGATGTCCTGAAGGAGTGAGAAATGAAACCCAATAACGACCAATGCTTTCACCATTTACCCAAATTTCTCCTTTACCCATAGTCGACATGTTCAGGCCCACCGGCTCATCACCATTAGGCCCATCAAACATTGTCTACATAGTATATAGAGAGGACACACATTTGTCATATCAATTACAAAGACAAAACAAGTATAAGCTTTACCTGGTACCAAGCAAGAGGTTGGTTCTTAATGAGTCCAGCATCTTTCATACTCCACTTTACTCTCTTTAAATTCTTTAATTTATGTAACCTAACTTTCTCTCCAAGCAAACCAACCTTCATAACAGATACATACTAGGTTATATTATTATGTATCATGACTCATATAGTGAAGTCTTTTACATTATCTTACCGAATAACCCCATTGAGATCCACTCAAATCAATGGTTTTACTTCCATCACAACTAATTTGTACTTTTGTTAGTCCATAAGCTTTACTCTCCATGAAAGCTCCAGAGTCCTTTTCATAGAGTTGAAGAAAGTGTTATAATTCTACTCTTTCTTGTAATACAAGAAAAGACTAAACCGGATTTTGGTTAAGCAAACGCCTTACCGGTAAACCAACCATGCCGCTTAAGATGGATATATTGTTTTGTCCATTGATTAACCTAACGGGAACTTGGACTTTGACCACCCTTATGTCTCTGCTTCCATGTCCGGATCCTACAACACCACACTTGTTCATATTGAAAACCAAACAATACTAGAAGAGTATAATATGTGTTAGTTATCAAAATCAACTGTGAAGCAAGGAGCAGGTTCTTCTTCCCATGTTACTATCTATACTTATATGTACCTGCTAATGCATTGTTGACGAACACACGAACAACATGTCCTGATGATTCAATGTACATAGAAGGGTTTGTGCAGGGTGTGACCGGGTTAAACCTGACATTCAAAGAGCCAAAATTTGCGTTAGTATAATACAAAAAGAACACTAGAAATGTCAATTTATATTACCTTAAAGTGTACCAAAGATAATCAGTTTTGTCCTTGGTCAAATTAGTATGCTCCAACAAAGCATTTGACTTCAAAGATGTGCCTGAGAATACTGGGATTGTTTCTCTAAACACTTGCCATTCATCTGGAACATTAAATACTTGAACCGGCGTTGTAACTCTCATGTTGTTTGCCACATTCACCTTAATTAGCCAGTTTATATGCTTAATTAGTCCTTAACTACCATTATTATGATTTGAAATAATGCAAACAAGAAGAGAAAAGAAAGACTTACTTTTGCTGTTTCATAAATTAGGGTTTTGCAATTCTGAAGAATACCAATTGACTTGGGATGCAAGCTATATACATTATTCCGGAATTGAATTTGAATTTCTTTAAACGCGTCGTTGTTCACTAGAAACGCAACGCATCCACTGTTCTCATCTTCAAAGACATAGGCCTGTTGCAATGGTCCCAAGGAGAGAATCGTTTGCTTCCCTTGAAGCAGAGCATTTGCAGAGGACTTTATCGCAGTGTGAAGCTCTTTCAAATGACCATACTTAGGTTGTCTTAAAAGACCTAAGCACACATAAAAGAAGATAAATAATCAAATTATGAGGATTTTGTGAGCAGATAACATGTTTAAGAGCTTTAGACCAAACCATATTCATCAAGAGGAGCTTGATCATAGTATCCTGTAATGAAGTATGAAGATGAAGTCCTTCCAAAGTTTGTTCCACCATGATACTGTATTAAAACATGGTGTGTAAGTTCTTAATCATGATCATACCGCTAGCTGTTTGATGTAATTTACCATATAGTAGTTGATGTAACTTCCGTTTTTCGCAACGAAAAGAGCAGCATGAAAAGCAATATCTTCAGCAGATCTAATATAAGGCTCTGATCCGTAAACCTGAAAGCTATTTTCATCATACACAATAGTTAACTTGTTGAACAAGAAACAAATCAAAACAGACAAATTAAGTGAAACTCTTACAATGATGTCCAATCCTCAGTCCACATTTTAGGTTTATTAGGAGAGTTTGCTCCGGGAAACGTGTCGCCGCATTTCATCCCGTTACACGTATTGATCTACAAAGTTAAAAACATGGAACGTTAAGAAATAAGAAGCATTGGTCTTTAGGTAAGTAACTGGTATGTTACGAACCACGGGATCAGGAGCATCGGGCTGCTTGCACATGATCCATGGGACTCCGGTCTTAAGCCCAACAGCCATTTGAGCTGCCCACTTGACGTAAGCTGCTCCTTTCTCACGAAAAGCTGCTTGTACGTTTCCGTACTCGTTCTCTATCTATACGTTAAACCACATATTCATTCATTCACATCAAAAGAAGCAAACCGGATCCGGTTAAGGGGCTTGGTTCGATAACATTGAATCAGATAAATAATATATACCTGAGAAAGAATAATTGGACCTCCTTGAGAAGCATATAAGCCCTCTGATTTCATCAAATCTACGATCTTAGTTGTGAATTTTTGCATGTGGAACTTAAAGGGCTCATTGTCGGTTCGATATACCATACCGGGTACATCTCGTAACCAAAATGGCAATCCCCTGGTTAACCAAACCGGTTCGTCAAAATAAATTTAAACAAATATTTCAATGTTAGTTAATTAATATAGTACCCGTAGTTCCACTCGGCTTCGATGAAGGGTCCAATACGTAAACATACATATAAACCTTGCGATCTTATTTCTTTAATAAATTTCACCAAATCATTTCTTCCGCTAAAATCATACTGCGATTTTCATTTTAATCCAAGAAAATATATGTTATAATTTTTGACCACGTATAAAATGAAATAAAAAAGTCAAACTCATATTTAGATGGACCAGACCTGTCCGAGCCTAGGCTCATGGAGGTTCCAGAAAACGTAGGTTTGGATCACATCAATACCTCCTTCCTTTGTCTTTTTTATCAGAGATGGCCACATCTACAGAAACAAATAAAATTCGATATTTAGTTATTAAATTAATTTTAAAGAGAATGTAATGTATTTTGTAACAAAAAAATATTATTGGCTGTATTTGGATCCAGTTGATTAGAGTGTGATTTGTTCACGTGATTGTGTTAAAGTTGTCAAAGACCGAATGATAGTATAAGACACAAAACTACATTACAGAATCAATGATCGTCACATGTGAATTAATAAAATAGTTGACTTTGTATTTGATATTTTTTTATTTTAAATTTTGAAACAATGAGAACATTAAATGAAGCACATACAACGGATCCGTGTCTTATTAATTAGTTAATTATTATATAGTATGAACTAAAACGTTTTTATTAATAGATGAACGATGTATCTGTGACTTTAAAGAGTCAATGAAGTAGTAACACAATGAAAACAAAGGAATCATAAAAAGAACAAAAAACGGTGTCGTTTTTTGAGACCCGTGACTGTTTCATTTTCAGAAGAGTCAACAAGTCAAAGCTGTTGTGTTGGATGATATAGATGTCTTCATCTTGATAGTGAAGGTAAAAGAGATCTTTGAACTAAACTATTTTAAAAACAGTAGTTCACAGAATAATTTTATTCATTACATAATGCATGTCTTTTTCGTTTTATTATTTAAAAAATTGATATATATTTTTTAATAAAATCAATATTCGCTAGCAAAAAAAAAAAAAGGTTTCTTAACTTGCACGAAAGAAAGGATTTAATAACTTAAAATATATAAATTAGTTCGACTATATGATAAATGTTTTTCAAGCAATATTATCTCGCATATATATATCAACAAAACATTGCTTCATACATATCCAAAATCATACACATGATAGTGGAGTTTTGTCATATTATTACATCAATAGATAATACGACACAATATTATGGACCTCTGATTATGGTCCAAAATATATATATATATATTATGGTCCAACTATAATTATTGACTATCAAAACTCAAAAGTTTCATTTGGCAAAAAAACAAAAACAAACAATCACATGATCACATCAAATTTTTATTTATATATAATTATGAAAATTATTTACTTCGGGTGTGCTGCGAGGATAATGAATTGAACCGGAGAAGAGAAGTTTCCTCTCTCCATCGATAATCAAAGACCGTCCATCGTACGTAACTCCTTTCTCCGTCGTAACACCGCCGTAAAATACAACAATAAAAGTGCCGGAGAATACAACAATAGTACTCAGAAGAATCAAACACAACCCAATGACATGACTCGACTCCATCTTCTTTCTCCCTCTTTGATGTTTCTTTTGTAGAATATAATAGATTCAAGACTGAAGATTAATAAAAGACTCACTCTTTTATTGCTTTACAAATTTTTCAAAACTAAAGCTCTTGAGTCTCTAAAACTCATAAGCTATGCAATACACTTATATCTCCTTATATAATAGAAAAACAATCAAAAGAGAATCGGACAATTTTCTAATCTCATTAAAACATACTAATAGATATCTTACTCTTTTCTAAATCTCATAGAAAAGGCAACAATCCTAAACATTTTAGGATTGAATCTAGAGTTTCCTTTTAGACCAAGTTTCCTTTCAAGCTTAGATCAATATTCTCCCCCTTAAACTTAAACTTATCTTTAGACACATCACAAACTCTAATAAGATCTCACATCTCTTTGAATTTGACTCTTCCAAGGGCTTTTGTTAGAATGTCACCTTTTGTTCTTCTCCGGGTACATGCTCAACCTCTATTAGTCCATCTTCAACACATTCTCTTTTAAAATGAAACCTTGTATGAATGTGCTTGCTTTGTCCGTGAAAGATAGGGTTTTTAGTAAGTGCAATAGCTGATTCGTTATCAATTCGTATGACAACCTTCTCACTCATAGAGTTAGTGACTTCACTAAGTAGGTCTCAACCAAATCGCTTGCCTAGCAGCTTCAGTTCCCGCCATAAATTCAGCTTCACATGATGATAGAGCAACAATATCTTGTTTTTGTGAACACCAAGATATAGGATTCTTACCAAGATAGAAGATGTGTCCGGTTGTGCTCCTCCCATCATCTGGGTCAACATTGTGACTACTATCACTATAGCCTATCAGTCTGTTGGTTGATAGCTTTGAACGTTCAAAGACTAAGCCAAGTGAAGTAGTCCCACGTAAATATCTTAAGCATTGTTTCATTGTTGAACCATGAGACTCCTTAGGACTGTGCATATAACGACTTAGGACACCCACACAGTAAGACAAGTCTGGTGTTGTGTGTAATAAGTACCGAAGACACCCGACATTCTTCCTAAAAATGGTGGCATCAATTCCCTTTTCTTCTTCTGACTTAGATAACTTTAAGCCTAACTCTATTGGTGTATGGCATGGGTTGCACTCATTCATTCCTGCTTCCTCCAGTATCTTTTGTGCATAACGTTCTTGACTTAGTGTGATTCCTCCCTTGTGTTGTACTACCTCCATCCCAAGATAATAAGTCAGCAAACCGAAATCACTCATCTCAAATTTTGAGGCCATCTCTTCTTTGAACTCGTTTATGACTTTTAGATTAGTCCCTGTCACAAACAAATCATCAACATATACTGCTAAGAGTAGAACACTTCAGTTTATTTTATTTCGATACATTGATGGTTCCTTTGAGCATTTTGCAAACTTCAGTCCCTTAAGTATTTGATTCAGCTTGTTGTTCCAAACCCTTGGAGCTTGTCTTAGCCCATACAAGGCTTTGTTTAGCTTATAAACCTTTTCCTCACTCCCTGTTTTGATGAATCCTTCTGGTTGCTTGACATAGACAGTTTCTTTTAGTTCACCATGAAGGAATGCCGTTTTAACATCGAGATGGTGTATTTCCCAATCATTTGATGCTGCTAAATTGATGAGTAGTCGAATTGTCTCAAGTCGAGTTACTGGAGCAAACATCTCATCAAAGTTCACACCATGTTTTTGCACATACCCTTTCGTGATCAATCTAGCTTTGTGTTTGTTAATGCTCCCATCTGCGTTTCGTTTTAGTTTAAACACCCATTTTAAGCCCATCAATTTCTTCCCTTTTGGAAGGTCTACAAGGTTCCAAGTTTGATTTTTCACAAGAGAAGAAATCTCATCTTCACAAGCAATCATCCATTCCTAAACTCTTTTGCTTCTTCAAAGTTTATCGGCTCATCATTTAAACATAAAAATAATTTTTCTTCTTCTTACTCCGCAAGCAAAATGTAGTCATCTAAATATTTTGGCTTTTTTATGTTTTCTCTCTAATAGAAAAAGGAATCATAAAAAAAACCAAAACCGATGTCGTTTTGAGACCCGTGACTATTTCATTTTCAGAAGAGTCAAGAAGTCAAAGCTATTGTGTTGGATGATATACATGTCTTCATCTTGATAGTGAAGGTAAAAGAGATCTTTGAACTAAACTATTTTAAAAATAGTAGTTGACAGATCAATTTGTTTTAATACATAATGCATGTCTTTTTCGTTTTATTATTTAAAANCAATCTAGCTTTGTGTTTGTTAATGCTCCCATCTGCGTTTCGTTTTAGTTTAAACACCCATTTTAAGCCCATCAATTTCTTCCCTTTTGGAAGGTCTACAAGGTTCCAAGTTTGATTTTTCACAAGAGAAGAAATCTCATCTTCACAAGCAATCATCCATTCCTAAACTCTTTTGCTTCTTCAAAGTTTATCGGCTCATCATTTAAACATAAAAATAATTTTTCTTCTTCTTACTCCGCAAGCAAAATGTAGTCATCTAAATATTTTGGCTTTTTTATGTTTTCTCTCTAATAGAAAAAGGAATCATAAAAAAAACCAAAACCGATGTCGTTTTGAGACCCGTGACTATTTCATTTTCAGAAGAGTCAAGAAGTCAAAGCTATTGTGTTGGATGATATACATGTCTTCATCTTGATAGTGAAGGTAAAAGAGATCTTTGAACTAAACTATTTTAAAAATAGTAGTTGACAGATCAATTTGTTTTAATACATAATGCATGTCTTTTTCGTTTTATTATTTAAAAATTGATATATATTTTTTAATAAAATCAATATTCGCTAGCAAAAAAAAAAAAGATTTCGTAACTTGCACGAAAGAAAGGAGTTAGTTTTCTTACCAAAACAAGAGTTTCTCACGCAACAAAAGGCACATAAAAAGTGAAACCAAATTAATAAATAAATAAATAAACGAACTCGTGAAAAAAAAAAAAAATTCAGTTACATATGATATGTCAATTACATATGTCAAATTTAGTTAAATATATATATCTCAATCACATAAAGTATGGTTTCATATATATACTAATTAGGTCGACTATATGATAAATATTTTTCAAGCAATATTATATCAACAAAACATTGCTTCATATATATCCAAAATCATACACATGATAGTGGAGTTTTGTCATATTATTACATACGACACAAGGTTATGGTCCAACTATAATTATTGGCTATCAAAACTCAAAAGTTTCATTTGCCAAAAAAAAACAAAAATGAACAATCACATGATCATATCAAATTATTTATATATAATTATGAAAAATGATTTACCTCGGGTGTGCTGCGAGGATAATGAATTGAACCAGAGAAGAGAAGTTTCCTCTCTCCATTGATAACCAAAGACCGTCCATCGTAAGTAACTCCTTTCTCCGCCGTAGCACCGCCGGAGAATACACCAATACTACTCAGAAGAATCAAACACAACCCCACGACCTGACTCGACTCCATCTTCTTCTTTGATGTTTCTTTTACTGTTTAGTGTTTAGTACTGTTCGAACATGCGTAAGTATTTATATATATATATATACATCAGGCATGTGAGTGTATGTAACGGTGCATTATATAAATCCAAGAAAAGTTTATGATATGAAAACAGGTGTGATTAATATATGTAGGCGTTGAATAAAATTTCGAGATTTGAGATTTGAGATTTGAGAGGTTTATTATATATACAAATCGATTGACTTGTAATAATTGGGACATTTTATGAATCTTCTGTTGAGGTGTTTTTATATAAGCCTGAACCTGGCTTTATGCTTTTCTCCATTGTCCTACGATTCTGTAAGTCATTTACTAAAATGCCCTTATGTTGAGTTTATATGATCTTTTACTTTAAAAGTAAAAAAAAAATCTAAGAAAACTTACTCGTTTTGATCAAATAAGTAAATAACTCTTCAACTTTGGCTTAAGTGAATCGATTTCCTTACACTTTAACATCTTGTTTATTTGGTTTAAAAAATTAATAACTTGAAGATTTTTTTTTATAAACAACAAACTATTCTTATGTTTTTTGTAAGGAATTTTTAATAAATTCGTTACTTAATATACATGATTTATTTTCTCATAATATAAATTAAATAGGCCAAAATAATGTAAAAATTTAGGTCAAATAAAACCTTATAACAAAATTTGTGGTATTTTGTAATGATTGAAGAGCGTATACGACATTCAAAATTGGAACTTAGAAGACAAGACTTGGACCCAATACAGCCTTCACGTAAAGATAAAAATGGGCCTTATAGTGGGCTTTAAGTTATAGTTAAGGCCCATGTGAGCTTTTACAACTGGATGGTTTGTATATACATTACCTTTTCCTAGTTCATAAATATCTCTCTTTTTTTGTTACAATAATATCTTTTACAAATATCTCTTTTTCTAGTTAATAAATATCTATTTCTCTTTTTATTATACATGGCACCTTTTTCGTATTTTACATGATTTAATTTTGGTTAAAAAAAATTATTTATTTATCCCAAATCTCCCAAACATATCAAATATAATTACAATACATGATCATTTGCTAATTTAGTAGTAAACACCAATCTATATCAAATAATGAATAATTAAGAAAACAACAAACCATGATTTGATTAGTTATTATCGTTTATGTGGAAATATTACAACTAAGATGACGTCATCCAAATGACATACCCAAGTAAATGAACAATGAAGAATAATCTGGTGCTGAGAAGTCCACAGTAGCACTCTTTGTAGTTCCACTAACATGTCACTATTCATATATTGACCACAGAACAACTTGCACCGAGAAGTAACAGATTATATCCACAAAGGTTCGTGCAGATGACGGAAGCAATGACATCAGATACTTTGTATGTCGATCATCCAATAAAAGTTTACCACGTGTACCTTTCAGCTGGCTGCGCGGTCAACGTTAAAATGAAAACGGCTGGTTTTGTCACACGTGTCAGAAAAGTAGCCACGTGTGATACATGAAATTTTCTCTTTATAAAAGCTCCATGGACTTGCTTTCATTTCCTCGATTTCAATCTCCGAGATAAACCACAAAGATCCGATCAAGGTTGAATAAAAACTCGAAGCTTATCCACAAGGAAAGAAGAAACTTT